>JAOEHY010041507.1:0-20465 GCA_025447955.1 Psilopsiagon aurifrons
TCATGAGTCCATCTGTATGTTGCACCTCTGCTCTGATGGCCTGAAGTGTCATGGGCCCACCAGGCTCAAAATAATTTTCCCTCCTCTTCAGCAGTTTCTGCAGCTTTTTGTTGGGGACTCCATCCAGCTGCCTTCCATCTCCAATGCCAGAGTATTCTAAGTTATTGCATGTTGTTTACTGTTATTAAAGCATATGTAAATGTCCGTCTTCTTGACACAATTCCTATATCCTAAAAAAGTGATGTTGTGTAACATTGATAGCAGAACATCCTACATTTTGTTTGTGCATGCAACTACTAGATGGTAAATGCAACACAGATCATAGAATAATTTTTAATTCTTCAGACTTTCAAGGAAAACTCTCCTGTAATGTTTTGGGGCTTGTTTTTTTCTCAGACATTTCCCAATAGCTTGCAAAGGTCTCATAATCAGTGGAGAGGCAAAACCATGAGGATCTTCATTAACAGGAAAAAAAAAAGTCCTATATACATGTTATGCCTTTATTTTTATATGGAATTGTTCTGATTTGAATTGTTCATCTTGATGGTATTAAGGATGTCAGTCTTCAAAAGTTGTGTAGTTCAAATGTTCCCCATCTTCTGATAATGTCCATAGTTCAGTGTTTGTGCTTGAGAAGAGAACAAATTGAATTTCATTACCATAAAGCAGGGTTTTTTTTCAAATAGCAGTGTGACATTATCATCTGCATCAAGGTATATGTAGGGTTTAAAGGCCCTTGTTGGTTACTTTGGATAAAAATCAAAGTGAATTTTCATTCTTCCTTCACTAAAATTAGCTGTTACTGTGCAGATTAGTTTTATTTTCTTTTTTTTTTTTTTTTTTTTTCCCTAAAGCTTTATCTGGAGAGAGAGAGACAGAGATTTACTTCATCTCATTTGTTTTTGTTCAACTCAAATGCCAATCCACTAAACTGTGTCTTTTTATAAGAGGACAGTGGAATATTAGCTTTGTTAACCCTCTTTTCCAACTGTCACCTAGGTAAGTGTGCATGAAAATAAGTATATGCTTGGAGCTGTTGAGCCAGACTTGGTCTAAAATAGGAAATGCTGCAGTCCTTAAATGGCAAGGAATGTCCAGTTCTGATAAGTTTGTTTTTCACTTTTACAAGTGGCTTAGTGGGTTCAAGTAAATTTTCTACTTCATTTGTCTCTCTTGACTTTCAGCTGTTCCCAGCTGGTATAGTAGCACAGTATGTTGACCTAATGTATGTGTTGTTCTGCTCTTAAAATTAAATCAGAGAACAAACAATGATAAATAACAGTGTCAGATACAGATGATGCAGATTCTTGAATGTTCATGGTTGAAGTAACAAACACGGGAGAGATTAAACAGTGACCTGAATTTATTTGGAGAAAATCTAGATTTATTCTGAGTTTTTCCATTCAGGACTACTGATGTGGTCTAAAATTAAAACACTTGTATTATGTAAAATCTGAAATTCCATGATACCTACTTTAACCCAAAATGACTTGAAAATTGGCTGATTAGGTTAAAAAAAAGTCATTAATAGTAGGTTGGTTCATTGATAAGCAGAGAAGGTTTCTAATGAAGCTTTTAAGGACTAGTTCTCATTGCAAGTCTTTTGAATATTTAACAATAAATCAAAAGAAGATACAAATCCATGAAGCTAAATTTGTCTCTAGTTTAAGTAAGAGCTAGAGGTGTTCTTTGTTAGATTTCATCACAGTCCGATCACTGTGCATCTACAGTCAGGTGTACTTACTTAATATTGACAGCATAAGCCCAGACCTCTAGGAGCAGAGAACCTAAGCTACTGTGGGAATTCCCTCTCCTGCTGTAATGCTCCTGCACAAAAGCACTTGGAGTCCTTTAGTGGATAAGTACAGACAAAACAGCAATATTACGTCTTCTGCACACACCACTGACAGTCACATTTTGTCTATTTCTAGTGCCTGCTTTTTGAAAAGATTGCTAAAAATCTGTTGAGAGGCCAGGGGAGAGTTAGAAAATGATTTATATTCTCAGAAGTATATGTCTTGCATGAGTCTAAAGGTACATCAGTCTACAGTTTGTCAAAGGCTGTATCTCCATGGTGCATGCACCACTGAATACTTTACCCAAGCTAGATTTAAATGTCTTGCCTTGTGTATTTGCTTGAAGAAGAGTATAAGTGGTGTCTTGAGAACAGTCTGACCTACCCTGAGAAGAGTCTCATGCTGGTCAATTGTGTGGCAGGATCCAGGGACTGAAAACAAAACTTCAGGAGAAGTGGTAGTTGGAAAAATGACGCAGTTCATCATAATGAATGCAGTTAATCATTGAAATATGGTTTAAAGCAAAACATGCCTGTCTTCTTTTTTTCCTATTTTATGTTATATTAATATAGTTATTATCAAGGAAGCAAGTAAATGGATGGTAGACTGAAACATATGCAATATCATTTGCTGCTGGTGATTATCCATTTGATTATCCACTGTAGAATTTTAATAGGGTTATTGATGGTTTACAGTATTAAAAGATCAAGGGAACCTATAGAACAGAAGCATGGGGGGGTTGTTTGGTTTTTTGTTTGGTTTTGTTTTTCTGAACTGATCAGTATTTTACTGGAGTTTCTAGTTAGTAGGACTGGAGAATTCATCCAGGTGGTGTTATTTGGTAGTAATTCTAGGACTTTACAGGGCAAGTATTGTCAATATCTACAGACTGCAGCATCTCCATTTAAAATTTATTATTTTTGGTCATTTTGGATGGCAAGAAAAGTATCCAGATGCAGATCCTCTGTTAGATTTTATAGCTACAGAAAAAAGAAAGTAAACTAACTGGCAGTTTACATTAATGATACTCACATATCCTTGTATGTTAATGCTGAACTGGAGTGAATCATGCCTGCTCTTAGATGCTTCTCATTGCACTGACTTGATCCTTTTCCTTGACAGATTTCTCGTGATCTTTGAAGAACTTAGTGCAAGGGTTATGCATGCTACACATGAATGGGATAAGGTCACATTTGTTTGCAAGTGTTAAGGGTGTGAGAGACACCTGTGGACAGTGGCAAAAGAAATGCGTTACCCATATTCTACCATTTGCTTTAAATGGTCACTGACTACATTATTTTGTGCATATGTATTTGTTTTTGAATATTCACCAAAAGTGATGTGAGCTTGCACTGCAAATGAAAGGAGATGCTTATTACATGTGTTGGTTTTGGTCTGTCTCTGACCTTCTACTTCTCTCCATAGGAAAATACTGTGGATTTGGTTTTCAAATGAATGGTTTAATTACTTCAAAAAGTAATGAAGTCACAGTACAGTTCATGAGTGGAACGCATACTTCTGGACGTGGATTTCTTGCAGCTTATTCAACCACTGACAAATCAGGTATTTATAATCATTTGGTATGTTTCATGTGCTGGTAAAAGTAGAGCCAATTAGAAATCAGAATTAATTTATTTATTCACACATTTTCACAAATTGCCTTCTAAAAATGAAGACTTTTGCTATGGTCTTCCTGGTACTTCTGTGTAGGAAATTGGACTGTAAGTTACTGTAGCTTTAAAAAAATAGTATCAGATCTTTCCTTGGGTCGCAGAGGAAGAATCAGAGTAATTTGCTAGGAATTGAAGAGCTGGTTCAGATAAAGGACAAAATGCATTTGTCTTTCAGGCAGCACTCAAGGTGACAGATAAAGAATAAGTTTTCTTATCAATCTTTATGTATTTGTACAGTCATGGAAAATTTTATTTCAGTAATGGTATTCTGTACTCCCTCAGCTCTGTAATTGTATAATCTGCTGGCTATTTTTTAGTCTTTTTGCCATTTCTGTGGGTTTTCTGTGGGCTTTCCTCTCTGTATTTTGCACTGTGTATGCTGATACACAATAGACAAAAAATGAAAGTATCAGCCATGGATGTAAGTAACATGTCACTAATATTTTTTCCCTATGCTGCCTAGGTTCAGTACTGCAGGACTGTTAAATGCTGAAAATGCAGGTCTGTTTAGTTAGTTTATTAGTTTAATTTTTAATTCAGTTTTGTGAAAAGAGCTTAAGTTTGCATCTCTGAATTATCTTCGGTTCTCTGAGGTATAGCTATGAATTAAAACTAAATTGCGTAGAAAATAAATTTTTGTAGTATGCCTCTTCTTATCTATGTCACTTTCTCAGTGGATTTCCCAGTTACTCAGGCAAATTATCAAGGTTCTACTGTGATACAAAATCTGTTGCAAGAAAATTTGGTAGGAACTAAATGTTTTTTTCATTCTGAGACTTCTGGTTTTGTGTACTTTAAAAAGCCTACTCAAACTTGTTTTCTGTATCATCCTCTTGACCTAACATTTTTTCTTTCCAGACCTAATTACCTGTCTAGACAATGCAAGTCACTTTTCCGAACCAGAATTCAAGTAAGACTGATTTTTTTATGTTTCCCCCTCAATCTCTTTAAAGAAGTAATTTTAGTGTTTCCGCTTCACTGTTACATATACCTGATGCAGCTTTGGCTTGTCCAGAGGACTTAGGAAACAAACTAGTCCTGACTAGTCAGAGCTGAATAATTTTGACCTTTGCACTCCTCCTTTCTCCCTCTGTCTCCCTGGTTTTGTTATTTACATGCAGTATACAGTAGAACCTCGTTAATTTGCATTGATGCATAGAAGCTAATATCTTATTTCCATGGAAAGAATGTTGCTTTTATAAACATATATTACAGCAGGTATGCACCTTGAATGCTGAGATTTTATATTGCAGTTACCTAAGGAGCACTATGAAATGTGTAAAAAATTGCAAATGCATTTCACAGTTTGGTGTGAATTAATGGGGTTCTTTGAAGACATAAAATGCTGTACCTTCTGATGGGAGAAGCTGAAGTCATTTCCCTGTTTTATCCTTCTCCATTTTCATCTGAAGCAAGGGCAGTGTTTAAAACTGCAGACTTGTGAAGTACATAGCTTACTTTTTGGAGATCTTTATCCCTGCCATGGTGAAATGTTTCAAAGTGCAACTTTTGCATTTCTCTTTAATTTTGCCAAGTTCCAATAGGGTCTGATTGTAGCTTCTGGCCTTATACCACATGTGCTTAAGTCTCTGAATCCCACTGTTTTCATGGTACTTGCAGTGTTGCTTCAACTGTTGTTGAACTGCAGTGAGAATGTTAATGGTTTACTCCAGTTCACTGCTAGATCTTGAAGATTTATAAAGATTTAATAGTTTTTGTATATGCAGTATGAAATGGCACCAGGACATGAACATGGGCTTGTATTAGAGGTGCAGGTGTCTTGGCCTCTTGCTTTTCATGAGCTACTGGTATTAACTGAATTTGGCCCATTTTTTATGGTCAAAGCATTGCCAGGAATATTGTATAATAACATTACTTTTCAGATGTATTATTTAAAGATGCAAACCAAATAGAGATGCAGGTGTCTACTTCATAAAATAAAATTTGCTAATATCGTTACCTATATGACTTTCAATTTACAGAAGCCGTGCAGTATTTATGTTATAAAATGCTGGCTTTATTATATTGAGACTAGAACTGTATTTTCAGATGAGACTTTTAAAAATGCTCTGTTCTCCTCTTGTGTACTTCTCCTCCTGTTTTTTATCTGCTTTGAGAGGTCTTCAATCAGATTATATCCTTAAATAGTGATATATGAATGATAACAGCATATTGTAAATCAAAAACACAGTGACTATTTTGTAGTTGCATGCATCTTTTGACTTGGTAATTTGTTTTCTTCTAGTAAGTATTGTCCAGCTGGATGTGTGATTCCTTTTGCTGATATTTCAGGCACTATTCCCCATGGATACAGAGATGTGAGTAAAAATACTGTGGGCTCATGAGAGTTTTGTTAAAACATACAGTGTATAATCACAAGTCATTTATAGTTCTTCTTGTTAGTTCTGCTGTCTGGGTTCTAGAATATGTTCCTCCTAAAGCTGAATAGCATGGTACTCAGGTTTTTTGCACAGCTGCCAAGTACTCGGTGCTTCAGATGTTGCCATCTCCAAGAAGTGATGTGGTAGAGACACTAAGGCCTGCTGAGAAAGGTGGATCAATCAAAATAATGTATTCTACTTTCTGTTTGGTTTTGTTGGCTTTTTCAGGTAGGGAAATTCAGATTTATAGAGAACCAGTTCTATTAAGGATGCCATCTTGGTTTTGACAACTGTAATGCCTCTCTAAACAGAGGGTCACAGTGGTTTCCTTAATTTTTATTTACACCGTGAAAGATGAACTACTATTTATGCTTGGCAGCTATAAAACCATTTTCAGAACAGAGATAATGCTGCAGCATTAACGGTTCTGTAAACAGGAAATTAAAATCTTTAATAATGTACAATCTGCTTAGAACACTACAAAACCCTATATATTGTTTTTCTGATGTAAGCTTCTACAACTGAATTAGCCTGCCATGGGACTGGAGGGAGTTTGCTTTTTTTATTTTTAAGTGATTAGAATTTTTCTAGTAATCTAGTAAAAGATCACATTGAATCTCTTTACCTTAAAATACTCTTTTAAGAAGCCATTAGATTTGACACAAAGACAAATGAAAACATTAATAAGCAAAAATTTTAATATTAAATATGAACCTGAAGTGTGTGTCTCTGATTTTGTTTTCTCAAACATCAAAACCGTAGGATTCCTGTTTAAATAATTACCCGTATGTAAAAGTGTCATTACAGCATAACTGTGTTACATGCTCTGGTCCACCGCGAGTCCTTTCTAAATGGCTGTGAGGTAATTTTTGTAGCTAGTAACAAGATGAAGTTGATTCTCTGCCTAACATATTGGCAGCATCTGTGGGACTTCTGCTTGTTGGGATTTTTTTTTTATTTTCTTTTTTCACCCAAAATCTGAAAAACTGTTTTCTATGGAGAAAAAAGGAAACTTCAGAAAAATAAACATCTTGTGACTTTTCGTATACCTTATTGCTCTGAATAAAAGGGCAGAGAATTTCGCAAGAGTCAGGCTGTGTGGAAAGAAATCAAATTGTCTGGCCCTTTAGACCAAGTTCCAGATACAGACTCTCATGCATCTCTTCCAAATGATAGCAGCGGCCTGCTACTTTAAAAAATACCCTAAGTCTTGATTCTTTTGTGTGTGACCCCAAGTCCACAGTCCTTGAGGACTTGGAGCCCTCATTACTGACATCTTCTGGTGAGCAGGAGGAGGAGAATGCTTCATCTACTACTCTTATTTCCACAGAACATAGGAAAGGAAAGAGAAGATGCAGCACAAATGAGACAATTACATTTATTTAGAATGCTTTGGGGGTATTTTGGGGGTGGGGAATAGGATTAGAGTTTTTATGTGTGAATATACTGAGGAGAATTATGTTTGGAAAAGTCTTGGTGAGCAGGTTTTTTTTTTTTGCTGGTTAGCTTGAGAGATATGGGCATTGTGGCCTGCTGCACCATGCAGTTATTTCTAAAGAAGCCACAGTGGAGAAAGTTGTTTAGTTTTTAAAATAATGTGAGAAATAAAATCATCCATGAAATCTTCCTTCTCTAAAAAGGACCTGCTGATTCCTTTTGCGGTGAGACTCTACAGCACCTAGTGGACTGGTTGGCAGAGCAGTGCAGCAGATGTGTTTAGTAGCAACAGCTAGTAGTGAACTTTGTTTGCTCTCAATGGCACAGGTAGCCTGCAAGCCTGGGAAATGGAAGTGCCACTGTGACATTTGTTAGTGGATCCAGGCTAACAGTTTTCCAGTGAGAGCAGAAAAGGACAAGATGTCCTGCAAAAACTTTTTGTGTAACTGATGTCCATTGACCTATACAGGCTTAGGTAATCAGCTTCTTTAGATGGAATTCGTGTAGTTAGTGTGGGTTTGTGGGGATCAGAGTGCTTTGTGGTTAAACCATGAGTTAAAAAATATAACCCATCAGCTAACAGCTACAAAATCTGCAATGCATCACTCCTTAGTTTTAAGGAAATGAATAAATATACTTTCAATGTGCTTTCTATTAAAAAGTTGCCTATGTATTTATATATTCAACTTCTGTTGTCTAACATAGTAGATTTATTGTAGGCTGAAAGTCTGGCTGTCTGGCTTTTTCAGGCGCATTCACCTTGCTGTTTGAGCTTATTTAATTACATGAGTTATACTCCAAATACATCTGAATGAGGACGCATTGAAATGTGTAGGACCTTCTTTTTCTGTTTTTATAAATTCCGTAATGAACTGAAGATGAATGGTTTCTAAATAATGGAGATACGGTTCAATAAGAACAGTGTCTTAATATAATAATTACAGAGACTATAACTAGACAATGTAACACTTACAATATACAGCGTGGTATTTAACTTATTTACAAATCAGCATTGCATTTTCTTTTTCTTTCCAAGTCATCATCACTTTGTATGGCTGGTGTTCATGCAGGCGTTGTATCAAATACTCTGGGTGGCCAAATTAATGTTGTAATCAGCAAGGGCATTCCATACTATGAAGGCTCCCTGGCTAACAATGTCACCTCAAAAGCGTAAGTATATTTCCTATCTTCTCCTTATATGTAGCACCTTAGGTTGTGGTAGTGTCTAATTGTGGGATTAATTTCAGCTGGTGGAGCTGTGTGTTCCTTGGACAGGTTTTCTTCTGGAAGATTCTCGCAATGCTCTTTTGCTGTGGTGCGATTGTTTTATCACATATTTTTAACCTCTAGACCATAAAGATGAATTTTCCAAATTCTGCAAGCGTAGGTTTTATCTTCCAAAATGCACAGCATGACCATAAAGGCCTAATGCTCTGTGTAAATATAATAATTTAACAACAACTTTCTAGCTGCAGGGAGAGAGCATGTCTTTTTATCTCAAAAGTCCCAGGAATGAAAGCAATTGGAGGAGACTGATTCTTGTTATTGTGATTAACTTAATTTAAAAGGGAAGCTTTTCAATAAAGTCTTGGGTTTTGCTAGGAGGTGTTTGTTTGAAAGCCTTTAAGTCTGTTAATATCTCTGGACTAGATTTCAGTTGGAAAGGTGTTTGTACTGAAAGTGCTGCAGACTTGGGGAAGGGAAGTATTACTTTAATTGTGAAGTGCTTGTTCAGGCATCTCTGCATAGGTTTCAGTGGCAAGCAGTCAGGCAAGAAAAATAAACTGAAGAATGTTTGTTTCATGGTTTTCACTGACTACCACAGAACCCATTTTCTTTTGTTCTCTGCAGGGGACTGTTATCTACCAGTCTCTTCACGTTCAAGACAAGTGGTAAGCATTATCACATGTATTACATGTTGATACGTTCATACAAATTTTGTGAGTAGAAATAAGTAAGTGTGCAGGTGTTCTATTTCTTCATTTTTGCTTGTTAGACTTTTTTCCCTGCATTCCTCACTAAAGTGTATTTTTAATTACTTCCTCATTTTGATGATTAATCATCACTACATATATATACACATTGATGTATGAATTTAGCCTTGCTTATCTGCACAAAGAGATTCTTTCAGGTTATGTTCCTCTCTTATAGCCTGGTTTAAAGTGACTCCTATACTTTAAACATATTGCTAAATCCCATAAAAATAAAGCATATTGTTAATCAAAAAATGATTCCTCAACTTTTTCCATCCTCTTTCACTTTTTATCTTCCCATACTATTGGAACTGAAAGCTATGAGATAGATTACTTATCTCTTGCTCAGGAAGGGCATCTCTTGGCCTTGCTCTGTGTGTAAGTTGTGTTCCTTCTTCACCACCGTGTTTTTTCTGAAGTACGTACCAGGTGGCTGATTGGTATAATAAGTGTTGCCCCTTTTTAGAGCTTTACTGCTTTTCATGTGTTTACTTTCTGGCAATTTCTCTGGTTTATAAATAAATTACCTGTAGTTTTCTAAATGAAAGGTACCTTTTCTATAAAGCCACTTCTGACATCCAGAGATGGCATTTAAAGTATTGTGAAATCAATGGGCTTTCCTTAGCTTCTTTAACTAACAATAAAAAAAACCTTAACAAAAGAATTTTGTCTGTTTTCTGTAAGAATAAAGAGCAAAACAAAAATGAAAGGTGGGAGGGGAATCATACTCTCCAAAAGTAAACGAATACTTTTCCTAATATATAAATAAAAGAGATGCTGAATGGGGATATAGAAGCCGGAATCTGATGGGCAGGACTGTCTGGAGATGAAAATGTATGCAAACAATACAATGTTCAAGTAATTTCTCTCCCAGATCCCTGTAAGAGCTGGAAGAAGGAACTGCATATCTAGTGACCTTATGCATGGCGAATATTAAACACAGTGGTCGAGGCAGGGGTTTTTTGTTGTTTGGGGTTTTTTGGGGGGTTGGTTGGTTGATTTCTTGTGTCTTTCAGAATGTGATCCGATAGTATAATAAAAGGAAGTAAATGGCCTGGATATATGAAGAGCTAGGACAAAATGCTGAGCTAGACTATCTGGATTTCAGTCACACATTTGAAAAATTATTGAATAAGATAGAGACGAGGTGCAGATCTAGTTTAAAATTTGTGTGTATTTGGGTGGCCTGAGAGTTTGCTGAAGGAGAAAAAGGATTCCATATCATGTTCAAACGAGGTTTATCAGATTGTGAAGTTAGTCATGTGATTCTTCTGCAGCAGTTCATTTCATGACTTGGTACAAAACAGAAGAGTGTGTTATTAATGCTGAAGGTGTGATCAGTGCAAAGAAAGATGAAAGTTTGTACAGGAAAACTTGGCTGACTTTGAGACTTGAGTAATAGAAATTAATTTAGGAATTGCAGAACAAAAAGTATAAAGTTGGGTACATAGAGACACTGGCATTTCTGCTCAAACTGGCAGCATGTTAGATGGAAATGACAGATGAGGGAAAGGATTTGGCTGGTGAAGCGCTAATGTAATCGTGTGCTGTAGCAGGTGATGTCCAGTAGAGACAACAAACTATTAATGCCATCATACAGGATATTGGCAAGGCTTTGTCTGGGATCCAGTGGCACTTTGGGTCTGCCACCTGAGCTTTCTTTGAGGCATGAGCACCTGACCTTGATGCAGAGAAGGGGCACCTCCAGGGGGTGAGGGAGCTAACAGCAAAGGGGAAACCATGTTGGGTTGGTTGTTCAGGCTGGCATACTAAAGGCAAAGATTGCTCTCTAGTGATATGTCTGGGAAATACACGTGTGAGGGGAAAACTATTGTCACTACAGAACAAGATTTTAGCAAAAAAGAAAATGGGATATCAAATAGCCACAAGGAAGTTTAGCCAGGAATTTAGGAGATATTTTTTAGCCATCAGCAGAACATGACATGGGAAGAAACTTTTAGTCAGAATGGTGACAAAAAAATACAACTGATTTCAAGGATGTGTTTGAGCTCAAGGCCAGAATTATGACACGGCTTCTTACATGCTGTGGTGTACTGTTCAAATTAACATTGTGATACCAAGGTGGGTTTAAAAGCCAAGAAGTTCTGTGACACAAAAAAGGGATGATCAAGTAGTATGTTTCCCATCCCTTAGTCAACCATAAATGCTTCTAAACAGTAACAGCTCCCTCAAAGCTTCTCGTGCAGTGCTCTGTGTGGGTGGTAACTGAGAGAATATCCACATGCTCTTGAGCAGACATACATCATAGAACAGTCGTGACCCCAAGTTTGGTTCCAGCATCACTGTTAGAAAGCAGAAAACAGTATGTTTTGTTGGTAGTGTTGTTATGGAATAAACTTAGATGGCAGTTTAATATTTGCGTGTAAAGTCTTAAACTCCATGCAGGTAAAATCATTGGGTAACTTGAATTTTCATTTTGAATCCTCTTTTTCTCTTGCTCAGGTTGCTATGGGACACTGGGGATGGAATCTGGAGTAATCCCTGACTCCCAGATCACAGCATCATCTATTCTTGAGTGGCCTGACCAAACAGGACAAATAAACATCTGGAAGCCTGAAAATGCCAGACTAAAAAGGGCTGGTCCTCCTTGGGCTGCTTTTACCAGTGATGAACATCAGTGGTTACAGATTGACTTGAATAAAGAAAAGAGAATAACAGGTAAGTGAATCTGATCTGGCTTTTAAGCAGCATTCAAAAAATTTTGTTACTGGCATCTTTTTTTCTAGTGCTTGGTCTTAAACTCCAGGTGACGTTTAATTATAATTACAGCAAAGTTGGTTCCATGTCCTAGCTAATACACTGGAGCCTGGAGTTGAACAGGTGGAGTTTCATAGTAGAAAACACCTCTTCCATCAGAGTTTTTTTAAGTGTTTCCTGTGGTTTTATTGGATCCTTGATGCTTCCCCTGCTGACTTTCTCCATGGAGGTGCAAATCCATATCCAGTCAGTCCACTGGTACCTTTGATGCAGGTGTACTGCCTTATGTTTGTGGGTTTTCTGTACTGCCCAGCATGGCCATAGTGAATCCAACAGTGGAATAGGAGCAGTTGCAGTGCAATGCGAGATAGCAGCAGAGTGAACTGGCTAACAGGCTCCCTGTCACCTCCTTGCCTGAAGTGGAATTTGGGCTGAGAGCTGGGGATGGTGGGCACCTCAGCAGTCTATTGTGCTTTCTCTCAGCAAATGGACCAAACAGTGCAGACTGATACAGCCAGAGTCTGGGTTAGGCTCTGCTTCTTCACAGCGATTGTGGTGTAGACCATGACTGTAGGAGACAACTGGAGGTGCTGTTTCCCAAATCTGCTCTGGATGGTTTGCTTCACCTTTTGGGAGTTGAGTAAGCTCATGGTTTCCTATTCCAGTTGATGGCAATGTGGTCTGTGGTGAGTAATGAAGCACTAGGCATTTATGTTTTGAGTTTAACCTCAGGGGTAGCCTTAAGTAGTGGCAGTGCAGCTATTGTATCTTCTGTGTTGCCATCAGCATTTTCTGTTTTAATTGTCCAGAGGTGATTGACTGTTGTTAATGTCCATGTTTGCAGTCTGACTTAAATCAAATATAAAGTGACTTTAGGTAGAGTGCTTCATAGAGTCCTAGGCTTTAAGACTATTGTGAAACATCCTCTGATCAGTTTGTCTCTTTCTCAAATGCATGAGTTGGTCTCTAAGCTCAGCCGCACACTGTGCTATTAGCAGCTTGGCTTCCTGTCGTTAAGCAACTCGGGCTCACCAGCAGCCTGTTATTACCTCCCTGGGGTCTGTTTGGATTTTGCATTACTCCTCTAATTCCTGTACTAATAAGCTTTTACAAAACGGCTTTCCTGTGTGAGTCATTGTGCAGTGCTGAAGTGTGGGCTTTAGGAAGCTATGGTTCTTTCAACAGTGCTTTGTAGTTGGCAGTATGAAACCACGGAGGAGCAGTACTGGAGATAGGAAATGGGCCATGGTCAAATGAGCAGGCTGTTTGTATCAAGAAATAGGGGAAAAGTGCTTAGCAAGGTTGCTTCATGAGAACTGAAATAGAAAAGTAAGTAAAATGACTATGAAGTTTTAGTCACTGTAGAAGTTTCAGACCCTGGCACTCTGGATAAACTTTTTGAAATGTAACTGGGCCAGTGGAGATTCCAAGTGTGTAGCTCTGGATTCAAAAGCTGATCTACTAATTTTTACAAGCTGGTACCAGTTTTTTGTCTAATGGAGCACCTGCATTTTCACAGGTATTATAACTACTGGATCAACCTTAGCAGAGTACTACTATTATGTCTCAGCCTACAGAATTCTGTACAGTGATGATGCACAGAAATGGACAGTGTACAGAGAACCTGGCATGGATAAAGATAAGGTAAAAATACCACACACTTTCTAAGTATGTTCTATGGAGATTTCATGATTGTCAATAAGACTGATTTTGGTATGGTGAGGAAACATTAAATAACTTCCTTTTCCATGTAATTTTGAATTATAAATGGCATCTACATAGAAAATATGCAAATATGTAAGAATTTGAACCGGCCTGAAATTCAGAAATTATTTTTATTAGTATTTGGGCGAGAGAATATTCTGTACAAGAAACTTCTGTTGTCAATGGTAGGCTGACTTGGTAGTGTGTCCCTTTTAAGGATAATCAGATTTCTTTCAAAAGCGGTTGTATATGTTAAAATTAAGGCTTACTTTCTTATCCTCTTGTGGTTACAGAATAAATGTTAGGGGCTGCATAATTTTCTGTCTTCTATCAATCTTGGTTTTTAACCTAACCAGACAAGTTTTTTTCTTGTATAATAGAACAGCCCTCGCAGAGTGGAGTTTTCTTAAGAAATGGAATGGTGTGTTCAGCTTGCAACTGCTTCGCCACATAGAAGAATTACCTAATGTTAGTGGCGAGATAATCTTACCTTCTCTGTGTTCACAGTTTTGCAATATTTAATAGTAAAAATGATAAGATTAATGTCCTATGTGGTCTTCTCCATGGCTTGGGGCAGATTTTCTTGAACAGATGGAGAGGTTTCTTGGTAATCTGACTGGCACTTGAACTTCCTTCTTTTTCTTAAAATTCTTGGATGTCATTTACCTTACTCCCATAGGCCTGCGATACAACATACGTGTAACGGTAACCTAGTAACTTTTTAGAAACTGGGCTTAAGCTGGTAGCTCTTCAGCTGTACTTGGTTTTCTTCCCTTTGCTGTGGGTTAGAATGTTTCAAGGTATCGAATGTAGCACCTATGGTGCAGTGAAAGGTTGAAGTATCTTCTTTGTTATATTAAGAGGGTTTTGAATCCTGAACTTAACCACAGCAACAAGCTTTCCTGTGAGGAGGAGACTTCACTGTTGTGGCTGGTTCATCTCCTCGAATCTGCATGTGAACTAACAAGACTTAGTATAAACCCCCAAAACTCAAACCAAACAATCCAGCGTCTTTAGCTAGTTTTGGAGTGCCCTCTTCTGACCATAAAATAAAATCTCAGCTTCAGCTTGTAAGCCGCCCAGATCTATTGAGGCGTCTTGTTTAGTTTCATTATTTTCTTATATAAAACCTCTGCAGCTGTTGACTTTTAGGTTGTTTTTTTAATTTTTTATTCGAAGTTCATGAAATGAAAACACATTGTGGAGGCTGAAATTGCAGGCAAAAGCTCTTCTTTGCACACTTTGTAGCGTCAGGTACAACACATGAAGAACCAACCATCCATACCCAGTAAGTGCCAGCTGTAGTCAAATAGCAGAAAAAAAGGTTCAGTCTGGTTGCTGTCTTAGGCTTCAAAATAGTGGATGTTTCCTCTGTCTGACATGATCTTTCTTGATGCAGGTTTGCTTTGGATGCAAGTGCACAAAGGCTTCTCCCTTTGAGTCTTAAGTAATTGCACACCACACCAACCAGAAGGTGCTATTCCCTGTATTTTTGAAAGATACTTGAAATCCCTAACATTGTGCAGGAGACCAGAAGCTTTTCCAAGGTTTTCCTGTAGTCCTCTTTGTAGTAGAAGCCTGTCAGTACTCAAGAAAAGCTTTTCTTAAAATTTTCATATATGAGAAAATGAACAAAATGTTTGAATTGTGGAAAAGCAACAAAACAAAGCTGCAGTGTTGGAAAAGTTTTGACAGCACAGAGGCATACAGGAGTTTGATCATAAGTGGAATAATAAAGTGATTTCTTATACTTGCCGTGCATTGAGCTCAGCAAATTTTTTTAATGCAAAAAAAATTAAAAAATATCAAGCTGCAGGTAAAATTAAGTTACTATTGTAACACTTGACATCAAAAGCATGACTAATAAAAGGTTGGAGTAAAGAACTCCTTTACTGTTACTTTCTTGAAAATTGCCCTTATTTAGGGGAAAAGTGGCTCTAAACTGAAACCTGCTCTTCCACGGACACACAAACTGACCGCTTTGTATGCCTCATTTATTTCCAAAACTACCCCAGTAGACTTCTCCCTGCAGTCAGTCTGCCTTCGTTCACTGATAGTAAGTGTATTTAAGAACACTAAACTTAAATTCAGAGTGGGACAAGTATCACTGAGAGCTGCAAAACCATAGAATGGTTTGGGCTGGAAGGGACCTTAAAGATCATCTAGTTCCAATCCCCTTGCCATGAGTAGGGGCACCTTCCACCAGACCAGGCTGCTTAAAACCCCATCCAGCCAGACCTTGAACACAATGTAAATTGTAAATCTGTGCTTGTAAATTTGCACTGCAGTAAGCTGGGAAAGAATGGAGACTATACACTTTAAAGGCAAATACCTTGTGTTTGCCTACCTAGATTTTTAGTATCATGAGCGGGTTAGCAGTTAGTCTAATACTGATGCATTTGTATGTATTGCCACATACAAATGAAAATGCTGGTTACTAATTTCAGATGCAGAATCTCCACTACACTCAGACATGAAGTACTGCATTTAAATTACCAAATAATTAATTTTTCCATTCCTAACTAAACTGAGGTATGTGTCTATTTGATCAGTTTGTGCTTGAAGACAATGCCAATGGAAGGACAAAGCAAAATTCTTGGGCGTATGCAGCAGTAAGGGGTGTGTGTATTTTTTGAGAATGGAGACACATTGTGTATGACAGGGAGCCCAGGCATGAGCTGTTGTAGCTGTGTAACATTGTTTGTTTCTTTTTCTTTTTTTTCCCCTTTCTTTTCTAGGTATTTCAAGGCAACACTGAATTGTACCAGGAAGTTCGCAACAATTTCATTCCACCCATTATTGCACGCTTTTTTAGGATTAACCCCTTAAAATGGCACCAGAAGATTGCAATGAAAGTAGAACTGCTAGGATGTCAGTTTAGTATAGGTAAGGTGACTGAAAACCTTTCAACTGTGCAAGACAAGCAGTGAAATAATTTGGCAAATATGATATTGGGGGTATATTTCAATGAGGAAAAAAGTACATCTTAGCTGCATAATTCTTTTGTAACTGACACCTCTGAATTTCTTCCAAAATTATTACACTTAACCTGGAAAATGCCTAGTTCAGGTGTAAACTAGGTAATTTAGAAAACTGATGTTTCAAAAGACACCAGTCACTTGCTTTCCATGTCACGGATTCACATGGGGGGTGGGGTTCCACATTGTATAACATGAACAAAAACCTTTACAACAAACTGTTGCAGCTATCTTCTCCTGAAAAGGAAACATGGAAAACTAGCAATTCTAACCACTTTTTTTTTATAAAACTTTTCTTCTAAAGGCCGTGCTCCTAAAATGACCCTGCCACCTCCACCTCAGAACAAGAATGACAACAAAAACAGTGAGATCAGTGATGACATCATTAATTCAGTGAGGACTTCGTTGCAGACAGATAAAACAACTTTCACTCCTGAAATAAAAAACACCACAGTGACTCCAAGTGTAACCAAAGGTATCCAAAGTTCAGCAGTAGAAGTGTTTGGGAACTCCTTACAGTACCCTAGAATATATTAAGTGTGCTTTCTGAATTTAAATTTTCTCAACACTTAATAGATGATAGCAAGTTATCAGTCTTTTCTTTTTAATATTTACCAGTTTTAAATTCACCTGTGATTAAAAAAATGAACAGTTGCATACTGTATGCAGAAACAAACTAATGTAAGTCATTGGCCTGATTTCAGCTGGTATAGCTAATTTTCTTCCTAGTAGCCAGTATGGTGCTGTGCTTTGGATCTAATCTGAGAACAATGTTGTGATAACACAACAATATTTTAGTTTTTGCTAAGTAGCACTTACCTTGATCAAGGACTTTTCAGTCTCCGATGCTGTGCCACTGAGGAAGAGCACAAGAAGCTGGGAGGGAGCACAGCCAGGACAGCTGACATGAACTAGCTACATGAACCACATATATCATAGACCATGTCAGTATAGAAACTCTGGGGAGTTGGCTGGTGGGTTCTGATTGCCACTTACGGGCTGCGCATTGGTTAGCAGGTGATGAGCAATTACACTATGCATCACTTGTGTTCCTTGGGTTTTATTTCTCTCTCTTCTTTCGTTGTTTCCCTTTTCATTACAATTATTATAATAATAGTAGTAGTAGCACTGGTATATTTTATTTAAATTATTAAGTTTTTCTTATCTCAACCCATGGGTTTTACCTTCCACTGATTCTCTTCCCCATCCCACCAGGCAGGGAGTGAGCAAGTGGCTCTGGGGAGCTAATTATAAGCTGGGATTAAACCACGACAGTCAAATATATAAATTCTGTCTTTCAAAACTTGTTCAAACCAAGTTCAGCTTTTAATTGCTGAATAGATTTTGGCAGGAGAAGTGGCGACTCAGAGTTAATCAGTTGTTAACTGTTTCTTTATTTAATTTGTTAAGTTCTTAGGACAAAACACTTTTGACATAATGTCCTGGGCTCAGCTTTAGCAGTCATATTTTATGGAGCATGAAATTTGAAAAACACCATCTAGCAGCATCTTTTTTGTTATCAAAGAAAATGGTCAGAAAAGGGAGCAAGATCACTGCAGTTGCAGGCACTGGTGACATGTCCTTTAGATGGCATGGTACAGGCAGACCTAGTGTGGGCTGCTTGTGACTATCTATCTGTTAAGGTACCGTAGAGTTTACTTCTTCTGTAAACTTTACTTCTTAAAGTTTACTTCTTTTACTTCTTCAGCAGTTGCTCTTGATTTTCCTTGTTATTAAAAAAATACACTGTTCTAACACAAACCCCTCACTTATAGTAGAATGTGTTGATTTTGATGAGAAACCTTGCAAAAATAGCAGCTGTAGAAGAGCTAGATGCTAATGACATTTACATTGTGGGAGCATCCAGCAGGGTAGCTTAGCTGGGGCAATCTGGTGTGATGGATGCTGCACATGAAGACTATGTGCTTTACCTAAGTAATTTGCAAATTAAACACTGATTTATGAGAAGCTTTTCTGTCTGACACCACTTAATTTAATGGCTTTCAGATGTGGCATTGGCAGCAGTTCTGGTTCCAGTGCTGGTGATGGTCTTCACTACTCTGATTCTTATCTTAGTTTGTGCGTGGCATTGGAGAAACCGGTAAATGACAAGATTAATGAAAGTGCTTTAAATGAATGTTAGCATGGTGCGGGGAATGCAAGTGCTGCATGTATTGCTGTGGGAGCTACGTAGTCTGCACTTGTGGAAGGAGTTTGTTCAGAACTGTATTCTCTGTGGCTCGCAAGGGCAGTGAAAATAGCTTTTTGTAATGTTCTCCTTACAAGTGCTTTTACTGAAAACTGGTTTCTCCAGTAGCAGCACTGGCCTGGTGCTTCTATGTTAAATCTGAGGACCAGCTACAGCCACGGTGATAGTTGCTGAATGTTAATTAATGCACCTTCTGATAAAAACACGAGCTAAACCACCTCCTTTTTCTTCTTTTTCACAGCAAGAAGAAAACTGAGGGCACTTATGATCTACCTTACTGGGATCGTGCAGGTAACAAATGGTTTTCTGAAATCCTTTACATTTTTTGTTTGATATGTATTTCAGAATGCAGCAACACTGACAATTTCCAGTAGCAGAAACTTCTCTAATGCTAACTGATGTAGGCCTAGTGAGCACTGAATTGCTATTCTGGACAGTCTCAACTCTAAACTGGATTATTATTTCTTCTCCCATAAATAGAAAAATGCTTTGTCTCCTGCTAGAGCTTACAGTTTCAGATCTCCTTTAGGAAACAAACTTCAGAACCTTTTAATTACACACATGGGGGAAAAAGTAATTTATGAGAATGTCTTTCTACATTTGATAGTCATGTATTTGGTATTTTTTTTGTCCTGGAAAGAAACCCTTTCATCTTAGTGTATAAGGTCTCTCAAGTTTTGTCTGTCTTCATTGCCCTATGCAGAGAACCCCTTCTATGCATAACTTCTATCCTACTGTCTTGTGCTCCATTAACTTGAGATCAGACAATTCCACCAAGCAGCACTTAGAAAGTGTCCTGAAAATGCCTGTCCTATATACAGCTTGAAGGGCTGCTGCAGCACTTGGGGTTGTACTGTCTGTATGACCAGGCTACACTTCCCTGTCCTCATTTTAAGTAGGCTTTATCTTCTAAATGAGAAACTTTTTAATGACCTTATTTTTATTTATGACATGTCTGTTTCTGATAGGTCACAACATTGTTGTCTTAGAGTAATAGACTCAAATTATCTTGTATTTAAGTCTTAATGATGGACATGCCAGGTTTTTTTCCTATTTGCTCAAATTTAAATGTTCAGGATGGAGATCTGCTTAAAATCATATCTGGCAAAACCCACTATCACAGTAATGTTGCTGAGCTTCTCTGTGAAACCTCTGTCTGTCCCCTCCAATCAGGTACCTCAAATTTTGTTAAACAGAGTTCTGCAGTTTTGAATCTCCCATTTCTTGGGTTTTACCTACAGGATAGTCTCTTACAGCTGGAATGAAATATGTTAATGGGCAGCAAAACTAGAATGGCTCTGGCTGCTGTGGGGGAGAGATGGGGGAACCTAACACAACTACCACTCCATCCCTTCTCTCAAGGAAATATTCATGGCCACAGCCACACCTTTCTATTTACACTGAAGATAATATCCTTTTTATTCAGGATTTTGTAAATATTCACTCATCAACTATTTTTGACAACATGAGTTAGAAACAGGACATTAATAGCAAGAAGCCACATTAATTAAATGTACTCTTGTTGTGGTTTAAGCCATAAATCAGCCACGCAGTTTGTTCACTCACTTCCCCCTTTTTCTTCCCTCTGCTCCTGGA
>JAOEHY010041512.1:0-20105 GCA_025447955.1 Psilopsiagon aurifrons
CCAAGAAAAAGAAAATGAAATAGGAGCAGAGATGTATCACAGCCTAAAAAACAGTTATGCAGCTGCCTGCCAAACCTCTGAGCTATCTGGCAATCCTACAGACTATGTAAGAGCAAATCATTGCATCTCTAAATAGCCAGGGTGCAGGTAATAGTCGCTACTGAGTTTTCTGAACTAGGACCTATCAGGAGAAAATTACAGGTGTTTTCTACAGAGGAACTAAACACAGCCAAAAATTTCATCCGCATTTGACTCTACCAGTGAAGAAATGTGATAATTTTACTGGGAGAAAACAGTCCTATAAATTAGTATGTTCTACAAATGCATGGTGCAATTTCATATACCAAAAAACCCCACACCCAAACAAAACCAAACACACATCAGCAAAATTATTAGATAGGATGATCTTTTCATCCAGGAAAATAACTTGCTTTATGCAGATCCTTTCTGCAGTTAAAAGGCAGTGAGGGTGAGTCATCTGCTTTCTGATCTGTGAGTTTTCTATAAACAAGAGGAAAATCAAACAGCAAGTCTGTGATGGTGAAAGCTTCAAGGTGCAAGGCTTAAGGCTGTATTAATAGAATAGAACAGCAAAGTGGAAAGGGAAGCCTAAGCTTAGGCAAACACAATTTTAGGTTTCATCTTTGCTGTGATCAGGGCTCCATTTCAGAAACAAGTGATTGGTCAGCAAGCCCCAACACTGGCAAATGAAGCCAAACTTGTGCTGGTGCTACTTTGCTTAAAATCTGGGTATGTATCTACTTCTGGCTTCACTTACCAAGGTGACAAGCTTGTTTTATTTGTTGGCCACCAACCAGTGAGACTGAGCTTCATACATAAATAGATCCAGGGCACTGATGAAATCTCACGTCACTTCAAGCACGTAACTGTGTGCTGCATAAGGTTTACCTTTGCTTGTTGTGGTTAGCTCTTCCTCACTGAAACAGCAAACAAATATTCACCTTTGCTCTTTATTTGCTGAATATTAATTAAGCTGCATACTTGTGGTTTTGTACATATTTGGAATCCATCTTTCACAAAAACACAAACATTTTCATACGGTATTTAACAAAATCACCCTATGTGGTCCACAAAACTCACAGACACAGCATGGCATGTGTCATGCGGATGGGATGCCAGACTCGTTTCTCACTAAGAGAAAAGGACTGATTCCCATTCTGGTAGCACATCAGCAACAAAGCATGTAGAATTGTCTGTCATCTGCTTATCCGATTTCCTCAATGAGCAAATTACACACTGTTTATGAAGAAGGTAAATGGCAGGCAGCGGTATGGTTAATACAATAAATATAGGTGGAGGAACAATGGATGTCAGTTATCCAGCTGCCTCTGACACCAATTACTGCAGTCAAGCATGTGGCCCTTCACTGAAAGACCACATATAGTCAGCCAGTGTATTTCAGCGCACCTCAAAGAATGATGATATTCCCATTCCTGCAATGGCCATAGTCCCAGTGGAGGAAACCCAATTATATTGTAATAAGGGAATGAGCTGTTGCTGCTGCTCTGGGTGCAAGGGGGCTAACAAAGGCAGTCATCTGTTGACAAGGCCATTCTCAGGGACACATTACTGCACCTGTGTGCATGCTCAAGCTGCCACTGCCTCACTCTAGATAGCTACTGGCAGCTTTTTATCTTCAGTACTTCATACATATATGCCTTGCTTCATAACATGGAAGTTGCTACTATTTTTTTTTTTTTTTTTGGTGAATTTAACAGATTCCATGATATTTCAAAGGAAAATCAAATTGGCACAAAAATTTCTCATGCACTATTTCATGCTGGACCATGTCTAGGAAAAACGAAGGCTTCTATTTTCAGGAAGAACTTGCTGAATAATTGCCTTTTCTTACATTTTCTACAATCATTTTATGCAGACTGCTTCAGGAGACTAGGATAATAAGGACACTTGGAGAAACAAACTAATTTTATATTAATGTAACTGTGCTAATTTCCTAAAGTATTTGGTATAGTGGGCTCAAAAAAAAAAGGCCTCAGAAGCTAATGGCTTAGTTATACTGAAGGAACGGTGGTCAAAAACTGCAATTTCAACACAATCCATGCACTAGATGATGCACAGTACTCTCTTGCTGCAAAACACTTCATTATCAATAGACACTGACTTTGTTGGTAATATAATGAAGGGTCTCCTCTCTGTCTTTTTAAGAATAGGCAGTAAGCCCCAGAGATTCTCAGATAACTAGGTAGTATCTGGTTTGTCAACCTCTACATAATCTTTTCAGGTAAGCAGTACTTGAAAATAGTGTCTTCCATTTGGCAAGCTCAGTAGCTCAGTGGAAGATTATTAATTTTTTTTTTAATTCTCCAAAGAATTTTCTTTAAAGTTTTCTGTTTTTTCTAAGTCAGTTTCCCTGTTATTGCTGTGACTTAGTACGCTCACCTACCTTCACCAGATCAGCATTCCAACTGCATGAGCACATTTCAAAGAAAATAAACTGGTGTGATTCAAGTTTGTAAGCAACGGTTAAAAAATACATAAAATAAAATAAAAAAATAAAAAATAAAATAAAATAAAATAAAATAAAAATGGCAGGAGGGTATCGTTAACAGCAAACCTGAACTGAAATATACCTATGTAATACTAATGAATTAAAAGAATGTAAACCAAAAGAAACTATTCAGGGTTAAACCAATCAGTAATTCACCCCAAACCTTTTTCACTGCCACACTTCTGCATCAGCAGGGAAATGCATGACAATGGGACCAGATCTTACATCGTTACACCAATGTCAAGGCACAGAATGACACAGGCCATAGCACTGCTACTCTAATCTTGTGCCAGGAAAACTGAAATCATATTCTACCACAAAAAAATCATTATTACATATCTGAGGTCCCGTTATATATTGAATACATTTGTGATGTACCTCACTGCTTTTCTGCATCATGCTAAAGACAGTCCATTCTGCCAATAAAGTGATTCCACAGTGAAAATAATGACAATTGAGAAGTTTCAACTAGGCCATGGACTCTACAGGTGACTGTGATCAGTAAAAGGAATCTATGGCCAGTTTTACACTGAGCAATGAAGATCTATGAGCCAGAACTGGCACTAGCATCAACAGGGCTAATTTCAGAATCAGAACCATAGCCTGAGCTATTAACACTACTAAGAGACTGCAGTCTCCATTTCCAGGCTTGCATTTCTCACACTCCACTGAACCATGTGGCAGGATGCACATTTTAATATAGTATCTGTGATTTGTAACACTTCTGCTGCACCTCCCAGTTTTACTCCAAAAATTCACTCCGTCCCTTTTAACAGAATAATATTCATTTCATTTCTCTGGAAATATAACTTATATTGGACAGTAAGCACCAAATGGCATGGAAGGAATACACATCACTTTTCTTTGCTGTAAGAAAAAAAAAACTCTCAGCAAAGATTTTAAAGGTCCAGAAAAAATACTGCCTTGTGCTTAAGTTTCCAATAAGCCACAAAAGTAGAGCTACCGAATAATTCTGTTTTCCTGAGAGAGGGGGATAACTTTGTGAACAATTAAAAACATAAGCATTTGTGACAGTTGTCATATGATTTAATCCCTAAACTGGGAAGAATTGAAATTTCAAGTAGTAAGTCAAAACTGTTCATGCTTTCCATGCCTGTAAAAAGCATACTCGCTTCTGTCTGAACCAGGAGCCCCAGCACTAACAGACTCTGATGATAAGCCATGCAGCAATTTGCTGCATGTTCTTAATTCACAGTCTTGTATGGATGCAGCTATACAGCCTAAGGCTGTATAGCTTGGGAAGAGACAGTGCAGATTTGCCAGGATGGATAATTACACATTTATACTGTAATAGATACAGCATGCAGCTGACACTTTCACCACTGATCCCTGTATGAGCATTTCTGAAATCATTCACTATTTTTGCCTATATAGAGAGCCTTTTTTTTCTTCTTCTTTAATTTTTAGAAATAGCACATCTTTGCCATTAGCTAACACAAACTGAAAATCTAAGGCAGATTTTAGAAAATTACATTTTTAACCTGAAAAAGAGTTAAAAAGGAGAAGACGGTTCATACAGTCATGTGCTGAATGTGAATAAGCAAGCATAAACTCAGCAAGTGTAGAAGTATTATAGTCTAGTAGTGGCATGCAGTGTAGCAAGCGGCTTGCTTTTACAAGTAAGATTTAACACACATTATTGTTTTACTTGTCCCATCAATCTACATTACTGTCTTTATACTAATAAATATAAAAAACCCCACCCCAGACAATGAAGTCAGACTTGGCTTGACAGAGCCCAGGATAGCATTTTGCTTCTAACAGGAAGCTGGACCAGATGATCTCCTCAGGTCCCTTCCTTCTGTGATCCTCTATGTGTGTTTCTCTTCTGTCCTCCTCACTGATGAGGATGAGACAGGTAAAAGGTGTGACAGTAAAAAGTAAGGTTTGGCTCGAAAGATACTGCAGTATTTTGGGCTGAGAAAGAAGGCTTCATTAACCATAATATTTTGGACAAAATACCGAGTATACTAAAATGATTTAAAATACTTAAGAAAAGTAAAAAATGTTAACATACAGTAACTACAGTACTGATACTATCCAAGTGGTGAGTTCCTGGAACACCTTTTAAGCACTTACTTCCATTTAGTCATATCTAGAGTCACCTGGATGGTGCATGTGAGCTGCTGATTTGGAAGGAGAGGAAAATCTTCACCATCAGGCCTGCATGCAAGATGTAGCCTGACAACACCAAGTGCTTTCTCATATGCTTATACATGCAGTTAGAGAAGGAGTCTACTCCTCCAACATATACATAAAACAGTATGAAAATCCTACATATTCTTGCTCGAAACGGGACATCTGCTTTTGAAACTCCTATACTATAAGATGATTTCTCTGTATAGAAAATATATAGTACAAGAATGTAAAAAGACAATTTTGGAACTGCACATATGGGGATGAACGGGCACTTTTTTCCTACCCACTAGTAATTTTATATGTGAAAAGAACACAGGATCTAAGATCAGAAATCTTCCTGTAAAATCTGAGCGAATGGCTGGAGCACAGGAGCAGGGTTAATGCTGATAAGAATGTACAATGAACTGAAAAGTTAAAATTTTTTATCCTGAAAGTGCAGAAATGTAGAAGCACAAAAGCTTATTCTGTCTCCCTCCCTCTACATGAGGTGCGAACACACCACCTGTTCTTAAAATCAATAAATCTGGTTTTCTACTTTAAAGGGTTTTAATTTTTTTTTTTTTTTTGTGGAAAGACCTCAACTCTTAAGAACAGATACTTATTATGGAAACTGTGGTTAACTCCAAAATCTATAAAGATATTTCTTAAGGTTACCCACCCACATGTTCAAGTAAACAGAATGCAGCTTTCAAGGAAAAGGAGAAGGTGGGGTTTTTTTTTAACAGATACACTGCTGAGCAGCTCTTTGCTCTATAAAGCAACAAAACCAGCAACACTATTGCACGGAGAACCAGAATGGTCATCTGATTTGTTTAAGATGTTAAAGGCCTTAAACTAATGAAACTGGCAGGAAATCAGACCTTTGAGAGTTTGTTACACAGTACATAAATATGAAATGCATGCAAACTGATATGTGTAGTTGTTTGCCAGAAAACAGAAATCAGCTTTATTTGTTTGGAAACACAACAGACCTGGTCCTATATGGAGATTAGCATTTAAAAAAATGTCAGCATGTTAAACTGAAACATCTGCAGACAGGGTCCCAAAACTATTGCAGTACAGAGCATTTTGATGAGACATCTACAATGCAGACTCACAATAATAATACAGTTTATGATGCTAATCCAGGTGTAAATATAAATAAGTATTTCTACAATATGAGATGACTTCCCAGGTCTGTTTGTCTTCCAATAAGAACAAATAATTCTAACAAACTTCAACTTGGTGAATTCTCTTTGACTGTTCTTGATGTATTTCTGTTAAGATGACTTTACTACTGATTTAGCTATCAGCATTTATTATTCACTTGAAGTTATTACAACTTTCCACTGTTTTTAATATTCTAATGGAATACTATTACCTGTTAGTTCAATCCAGCTGTCTCATTTTCTTCAAGCAACTATGCTTTTGTGTAGCAGCTTTTTTTTTAAATTCTAGCAACAGTCTTAATATTCTGCAACATTTAATACGTAGTCTTAAAGACTGTCAACCTGTTTCCTTTGACTTCTCCATATATTTCACATGGCAGAATTCTTGTCTTTAATCCTACTATTTACCCTAATTTATTTCTGTAACAGCAGTACTGTGGTTAAAACACTATCCAGATAATGCTCAAATATTCCTGTGCAAGACCAAGCTTCCAAAGCCTCTACGCTCAAAAATCAGATGCTTCAAGAGTAAAATAAAGACTGAGGAACACAGACACTGAGAAGAATGTGCAGCTGTATGACTTGGATCAAGTATCTCATGACTTCAAATCAACAGCTACCACTGGGTGAATTAATCCTTGTGAGTGAAACAATTAAACGCATCTTAAGGGAAGCATCCTGCAGCTCCAGAGGCATTTCTATTTCAGGTCATCAGTGCAGCACACCTTCTACTATCTAGTAGCTCTCAAGTGTTATCCGCATTATACCTGCAGGACTGGAATGAAAGTTTTATGCATCTACAGTTAAGTTTGGACATTGAAAAGCAGATCTGATTATCAGCATTAACCATACCATTTGGCAGCATTTTACATTTAGGAACTCCGCTTTTAAAAACATTCTATGTAATTACATGCTTGAAATCCTTCCTGAGGGACTGATCTGGAGAGTTTTTGCTTTTATCTTGATTTTGAAAAAATGCCCCCTGTGGATCACTGTCCTCATTCATTTATACTTCTCAATTATATTTTGATTAACAATTTCTTTTTCTGATTCAGTCTTGCAATGCCCTGTAATTGGCAATCCATTGTTCTTTGGCACTGTATCTATAAGCCCCTATAAGCTGGCCATGGAATGCTTTTATTTCCTCACCTCGGTGGCTGTGGTAACAACATATATCTGAATGACCATCAGATTTACTAAAGCTTCTTCTGGGCAGACTGAAATGAAACTGGCATTTTCTGGAATATATATAATTAGGCATGCAAATGCATCCTTACTCAAAAAATTAATGCCAGGGTTTCCTCAGCACTCTCTCTGTGCTGGCAGTCAGTATCTCAAAGGGATGGTAGAGTAGCTGAATAGCAATTCACCAAACCTCCAAAAAACCCTCGCATGACCGTGTCTGAATAATGGTATTCATTAAGTAGAAAGCTGCACATGTTCCTTTAAATGAACAAATTTCTTTTTGACCTCCTGAGCTTTTGTGAGGACTCTCCAATTGCTAGGCTGTTGAATACATTCAAATATAGCTGAATGCACTTCAAGTTACATTGATTTCTGAGGCAAACACATACATTGTTTTGGATAATGAGAGGTTCAGCACAGGTGGAGGCAGGCTCAGAACTTCAGTTTACAAGAGAAGGAGCATCTGCTCTTTGCTACCCACAGCTTCAGGTACGGCCAACAAAGTAATTTCTAATAACTTTTGCTTCTCCTTGCATTGTCAAATTGCACTTGCAAAGCAGAAGTGGAAGATGGCACTGACAGAAATCTTCATATTAATACTGTCAATTTAAGCGTGGTGCAATGACTTACAATTTTACAGATGCACTATGCACTTCCATTGTACACATATGCTGTGAAATTATGCATATGTGCAGTCTCTTTCAGATGAAAGTATTTTTCCCTCATGCTTCAGAAATTAGTACAGGGGATAGAGCACCCTTTCCTTTTTTGAGTGACTGTCCACGTATATATATACACATCACAGAGGACTGTAAGAATATATACTCAGAGCTTCCCACAGAGCAGTTTCTATGACTTCATAGAAACTGACTGAAGATTTGTTACACTCCTCAATGAATTTCCCAAAAATTAATCTCAAAATGTAGTCAGTCATGATCAAACCCAAGAAGACTGAACATAGAGAAGACTCAACTCTCACTGAGGAACAGAGAGCAACAACTTTGTAATCTTAAAAAAAATAAAACAGAGTCCCTTAGTTACTTAGGGAAGACGGAATGAGCAACAGAGGTATTAAATGAAGCTTACCTAATCTAGAAAAAAATTTGATGTCCTAACCAAAACTCTTAGCCTGTGTTCACTGAAACAGGAACTGATCAGAAGACCTACAGAGGATCAGCCTCAGTCTGGTTTGTTTTGCCAACTAACTCCAACTCAAATATCTTGCTAGAAGCAAGATACATGTTTCAGGATCTTTCTTCAATATATAAAAAATTTCGTAATTGACAACTGCAATAAGGATGAGACAAAGATTTTGCAGATTGGAATTCCTACTGAAAGGGTTTAACTTGTACACCACAATACATTAAGACTCACTAATGCATATTAGAATTATAGAATGGTTTGGGCTGGAAGGGACCTTTAAAGGTCATCTAGTTCAAACCCTCTGCAATAAGCACTGACATCTTCCACTAAATTGCCCAGAGGCCCACCCAGCCTGACAGTGAATGTTTCCAGGAGGGGGAATCTACTGCCTCTCTGGGCAACCGTCCCAGTGTTTCACCACCCTCACTGTAAAATATTTCTTCCTTGTATCAAGTCTGAATCTATCCTGATGGTTTAAAACCATTCCCCTTTGTCCTATCCCTGCCGGTTGTACTAAAAAGTAAGCCCATATTTCTTGTAAGCTCCCCCTTTGAGTACACGGAAGGCTGCCCTGGAGCCTTCCCTTCTCCAGGTCAAGTAAACAACGCTCTCAGTCTTTCCTCATAGGAGAGGGGCTCCAGCCCTTTCATCATTTTTTGTGGCCCCCCCTCTGGACTCACTCCAACAGGTTCACATCTTTCTGTGCTGAGGACTCCAGAGCTGGATGCAGTACTCCAGGCGGGGTCTTACCAGAGTAGAGCAGGGGAGACAGTTACCTCCCTTAACTTGCTGGTCATGCTAGCCTGCAATATTATTTTATATTTAAAAGAAAGTTGAAATCTGTTTCTTTCTTTCAACTGAAAAGACAGTGCAGCAGACAAGCTTCCCTTGAAAAATATATCTCCATTTTTATTAGTGCTTAATTTTATTTAAAAATAAATTGCTGAACATACAGATAGTGCAGCTGAGTCATTTAATCATTTGAAATGGGATTTATGGGCTGAAGATATCTGAGAGAAATTCTGCATATGACAAAACTCTATTTCAGATTTTAAAAATAAGGTGTTCTGAAGCATCTTCTTCAACTTCTGGGAAGCACCAGGATTGGTACATTGATTGAGATTGTGTAAGACTGATAGAAATCAGGCTGTTAAGTATGTGAAGCTGACAAAACTTCAACAAGAGATTATCAGGATCACCTGAATCTCTGTTCCTACATTCCACTAAATAAGGTGAAAGTGGAAGAACTGCAGATTTTGGCCTGTAGTCACAAGTTGATAAATAATGAAGTGAATGAAGATCTATACCAACAAAATATAGATAAGTATTTTTAAGGAGCAAAGCAAATTTTAATGCGACATTGTGATCTAGTACTCAACGCAATTCTAGTCTTCTTGAACTATAATCATGTCTGTGTCACTGTAATCCAGATTTCCCAGATAAATTCAATCTGGATATGAGTTTACACAGTTCACATACACAGTTCTAAGTTGTCCTGAAAATGCTGTGATGTCCTGAACTATCTTAGAAATGAATATTTAATAAAAAAAAAACCTTACCCGAATCATCATGACTGAGCATCTGATGTTATGAATTGTATCATACACCTTCTTAGAAATGTCCACAAACTGGTTATCATCAAAAAGATGCACTGTGTTCTTGCTTAAGTTCTCCAATGCAATATTTACTTGATTTATAAACTCCGGAATCACTGTTCAAAAAACAAAACACAAATAAAATTCAGTGAGCATAAAAAAGATAAAACATGTAAATGTAACATGGAAATACCAAGGCAGTTTACCTCATCTGATTGAATCAAACAAATCACAATTTTTGAGTCAGCTTGATATTAACTTGTACTTTACCCACAATGCCCTGGCCTTATTTTGCATGGTGATCTGGTACCACTGTATCTCCCTTGATCATCAGTTCAAAGCAAAGTAAACCCAACACACAGAATATAGAGTGAAGAGAGAATACAGCTGGAAAATCCATCACGCAGAGAAGGACCTCGAACAAGTACACATCAAGCTCATTTGCAACAACTGAAGACATAAAAAATGGAAAGTAAAGAGACAGAACTCAACTTCTGTAATACTTAATATGAATAAGAAAGGAACATAGAACAGTGTTCTGGTAGGCAGCACATAAGGCAATGTGCTGGTTTCACACACAAGTATAGTATGTGTTCAGTCTCTTCCTCAACTATTATGTGCTATGTAATTCATAAATTCATACCACATGAAAGCAGTACTACCAATACCTTAATTACAAACCACTTCATGAAAAATTTGAAGTATATAATAAATTTTTATACTGATAAAGCTTCAAAGTCAGCAAGCTATCTTAATTAGAAAACCTGTAACATATACTTTAAATATCAGGAAAGATGACTCAACAATGCTTTAACCCCTAACTTTACATAGAGGAACCCACACAACGGCTGGAGACATTTACATTCACTCAAGTTACAGCAATTTCACTGTCTTCAAGCTCAGTTATTTCTCTCTAGAATTCAGAGCAGTTACTTCATGTGTCAGTTCTTAGAAATATCAAACTACAGTTAATTCAGTGCTAGTGGGAAGATTCATCTTCTTCTGTAAAACTGGTCTCCACAAGTGTGAGACAAGTAGGTGCCATTTAATTTGAAAAATATTATATTTAGAATGCTTTCTTCCCTCTTCCAATTATCACTTGAATCATCCTGCTTTCTTAAAACGCCAGTGGGAAGAATGGCTTCCTTAAATAGTACGGAAAAAAAAGACAAGTTACATTTTTCATTAGCAACCAAATTAGCAATTAGAGAGAGCAGCATATATTTATTTATTTTATTTATTCATTTATTTATTTATTTTCTTGTGAAAAATAAACAAACAACCCACAAAAAACCAAACAACCAAACAAAAAACCAAAACCACAAAAAAACACACCCAAACAAAAAAACCACAACTCACAAATACACAATTTTAGAACATTACTATTTTTTTCTCTGTTAAACAAAGATCATGGCCCCTAGACTATCAAATTAATTGCAACTGTGGCAATTTTTAACTGGTCCATCACCTCATATATTTACATAAACACAAACATTCAGCTCTTCACATCTGTTGTAAAACTGCTGCAAAGGGGAATGTAAGAAGCTTCCTGGAATTTAAGATTTCCACTGTTATAGTGAAAACCATGAGGTGTTTCCCACAGTCTCATACATCCTCACTTCTCAGTACATGGTATGTCATATTCGTGCAGTACTGTAAAGCACAGACTTCCTGCTTACCAGCAGCATTTTCAGTGGCTGCTAACTACCTCCAGCCTTCTTTTACAGGACAGACTATTTCTTCTCATTTATCTAGTCAGGGTCCATCTTGATCCCATATGCTTATTAATGGCCTTTTTAAAACTCTTTCTGAGACCAAACTCACTATCACAGTGTATTTGTTTGTCTGAATGAACACATTGCTTATGAAAAAGGATTTTGCCCAGATACATACACTATAGCTCGTATTCTACTAGTTGAGTCAGTGCTAAACCACGGGCTGCACTTGATTATAGAAATATGATCTCAGTGGCTTCACTCTGGAAACATTTTTAAGATGGTTGCTTTTCATCAATATAACTTTTAGACACTGAAAATTGAAACACAAGACTAAACTAATTCTAAAATGTGTGCATAACAATCTGCTAATGAAGTATAAAAGTACACTCTAGCTGTTACATGATTATAAAATAGTTCTTATTGTTTGGTCATTTACCTTGTATCTGATTGGATAATTCCCTCAAATCCAAGACTTTTCTTGACTGCATGCAATTTATTTAATTTTTGAGTTCCCAACCAAATGACTACTTAGAAAGAGTTCGCAGTGGGTATACAAGTTCTTATCTATGGATCACTGGCATTCAAATATACTTCATAATCCTCTAATAGTCCAGTCACCACTCTGAAATACTACATTAAGTAGACCAGAACTATATTAATATGCATCTTTGCTGTATTCTACTTTTCTAGGCTGCCTACATACAGCAAAGTGGTTATAAATAAAAATAGATTGGACAAGACTGATTTTTACAATCTTTCAAAAGCAAAGAAAAATTAAACAAATTGAGTTGTAAGTAAAATGAAAAATTGCGAGCGTTATAGAGTTGAGAAGTAGTATTAGGTTTTTTTTTTACGATTTTAGTACTGAAAGGCTTTGGAAGAAAACTGAAAATTTTTATTTTTGCGTTTTTTCCCCCTACTCAGTGAAAACATCCTGCCTCTCCTGAGGGGGAAGGAGTGGAAAGGAGGAGGATATTTTGGAAAATACCAATACCACTCGTAAGTGTCATGTTGAAAGTCCCCAAACTAACTTACAGCTTTCATACCACCAAGCACCATTCTGCACTCTTCTTGAAATTAAGCTTTTTTAAAATTCATCATTTGTTACCTAATTCTTCTCTTGTTTTAAATAAAAAAATACTATTTGCCTTTCTTTGTAGGCCATGTCTTTTTAGACCTTGATACCATAAAAGCTGGCAATTTAAACTCTAAGATTTGTGATGCTGAGATCTTAGAAAGCAGGCATTCTTTATTGCAGCACTGGAGACATGGAGGATCCTTCCACCTAACATGTCTACCTGGTGATCCCAAAGCAAGCATTATATGGTAATAATACATACATATTCATTAAATTTCCCAGAAAAGTCTTATGCATATCTATTTAAATCAAGCATGACAAGTTCATTAAATTTCACGGAAAAGTTATGTATATATTTAAATAATGTCTTGAATCTCATTAATAATATTTTTCTTTAATCAAAGTTTACCAGACTTTCCTTCAACAGGGCCTAGGCCAATGCCCTTTGTTTCTATCTTGCTTACAGGGACACCTATTCTTCTGCTACTTAAACATTTTCTGTTATTCAGACTGCTTAGCATAGAATGTGCAGCTCAGTTCATTATCTGCCAGGCTTAGCCCAGTCCATAAAGATTAACCCTTTATGGTCCAAGCAAGTTGAATATCAATTTCTAATACTTTTCTTATCTTCAACCAAAACCAACTAAGGAATCCTGTTTGTAGTCTAATATCTGTCACAGCCCAGCTCTTAATTGAGGCATCTATATGTCACAATCACATTAGGTAATACAGAAAAGTAAGCTTCACTAATCATGTTATTCCAGTTGGCAACTCTTGTTGGTTTTAGTAACAGATTCATCACAACAACTGTTTTTCAACTTTGCAGAAGGCCAGTGACAACAGATGAAAACACGAGCCATTCTACTTACACCTTCTAATGAAGTAGTGTTAAGTGATTACCATCACTTCATCAGTGATCAACACAGCTTGACACTGAAAAAGCAACAGTCTCCACAGCTAAAACATCCACATGTATGCAACACTCACTCTAAAGAATGGCTTAAGAAACTGAAGGTAACAGGCATGGACAGACATGACCTCCTACTACTGATAAAAGAAAAGAATTTTCATTTATTTATAAAAAAAATCAAAATGTTTATGATTTTTAATTGGGGAGAAAAAAAAAAAACCACAACAAAACCCTTGCTTCATTTATTTGAGAAGGAGAGGGAACAAACAGGAAACATCTTCATAAAAAAGTAAACACAGATTACTTATTTTCCATCATTCTTACACACAAGCACTGAAACAGGACTATTTGGTACTCTGACATCTCTACAGGACAATCCCCAGATCCCATCCCTTGTGCTTATTATGCTGGAATTATAAAGGCAAGGCATTTTTCTCCCTTGCAGCTCCTCTGAAGTCAGAATGCCACAGTTTCTCTAAGGATGTCAAGGGAGAGCAGATGTGGTGGATTACTGAATGAACATATACACAATTTATCTCAAGAAAATTAATTTAACTAAACTTTCAAATTCAATGTTTTTCTGTATGTATAAACAACGTGAGCAACTTACTGTATGGTGTAAATAGACTGGGAAAAGGCTTAAGAGCTCCCATTAGAATGAAGACTGAAAAACTGCTCTTTCAAAGGCACTTTTGAAATGGAAACAAAAGCAGAATCCAGATGAATGAATGAAGGTCTCTGTGGCAGACCTACAGATCCCAGCTACAGGCAGACTGCAAGACTGCCACAGCTATTGCTTGAACTTAAGTTCAATGACCTTTCAACAAAGAAGAATACTTTGTTGGGCAGGCAGCCATCCAGAGAAGACATCTGTACTCACAGGACTGTTTGGTAGGAGATATGAAAACATGAGCAGCCTTCCTACAAAGTTTATTTTGTCAATATACAAAAATACAGAATACCCAGAGTGAATGAAATCTTTCAACACATGAAAGTTAGTATCTAAACTGAACTTCTAATATCACAGTGAATAATGACTGCAGGAGTATTTAACAAGAATTGCATGAGGATTTATTCTAAGACTAGAATCTCCATCCTTAACAGTTAGTTGAAGTAACTGCTACAACAGAAGAGCTTTTTCTTTCATTTTAAATGTGGTCAAGATTGAGTTAAAAAAATGGTTTTCCTCCTAAAGGTAATCAAATCAGGGTTAGTTATTCTTGATGAATTAGGATTCTAACAGGAGGAAAAAGCCACATGAGAACTTCCAGAAGCCCACCAGAAGAGAGATTCTAAAAAAGGATGCAAAAGAAAAAAGCTTACTCATGTAAGGCCTAAAAAGATACTGAATGAAACTAGTATGAAACTAGCATGAACACAGATCACAGAAATAAAACATTTGCAGACGGGCAAGATAAAAGGAGATGAGTGCAACCTAGATCTATGCTAAGCCACATGTTTCAACCACTAATACATTCTTTCAGCACACTATGCCCTTGTATTATTTAGCCTATAAGGAGAAAAGAACAGCTCCACTGAAATCTTGAAAACCATACATCATTTAGGCAATAAGATGGCAAAAACCCTAGAGACTCGTGTCTTGATAATGACCTCAGCTTGTCATCATAGCATCAAGAAGATACAAAATCACAGGAAAAAAGAAGCAACAAAAACCAAGAAACGCCACAACTCCTGAAGCCCCAAACTGTCTGCTATAGACCAAGATACCACAAAGGCAGTCTTTTGTCATCCAGAAGATACCTCTTGACAAAAAACCCTCTTGAAAGTAATTAGTATATTACCATTCTTAACAAGACGGGTAATGAGTGCACCTGAAAAATACTTAGAAGAGATTTCTTTCAGAGAAAAAAAAGCTGTCATTTGTTGATACTAAGGGTTAAGAAACTGATCTCGGGGCACCCACAATTCTGCAAAATGATCTTCAGAACATCATCATATATCTCCCCATTTCTGAACATCGGCCTGAAGGAACTTAGGTTGCCTTCAAGACCAAGAGGGCTCCTTGGAGCTAACCTAGTAATATATGAATCCAAAGTTCTCAATCTGAGAGAGAAAATTCTAACTTCAAGCACAAGTTATCATTAGGAGTAGTATTTTTATAAAAATACTTCCATGCAACACAGAAAACAAAATACAGAATTCTACACTGCTAATGCTCCCAGGGCAATTTTAAACCAAAGAAACTTCCAGAGTTTCTCCAGAATAACATCTAAAGGTAAATTTAGCTGCCAAAGCTCTAAGAGGGAGCTGTTAGCATAAGCAACATGACTTGTAGTAAGGTTTTCACTGATGGCAAGACCAAACTACCTGAACAAGATGATTCTAAGCCTTCCAAAGATGGTCTTTATAAGATACCCTGAAAAACTGAACACAGATCACAGAAATAAAACATTTGCAGATGGGCAAGATAAAAGGAGATGAGTGCAACCTAGATCTATGCTAAGCCACGTGTTTCAACCACTAATACATTCTTAAAAAACTGAACTCAGTTTTTCACTACTGTATGTCACAAAGCACTTACTGAACTTTGAAAACCCCATCTAAGCTATATGCATATGATAGCATGCCTTGCATCTCAGCAGGTCTGGGATCACACCAGGATGGATACTAGCCTTTGGTTCGAACCCATATGTTGCAGTAAGTTAACTCACACACTTTCCTATATACAGGAACAATATTATCCATCAAATCTGAAATACCCATCCTTTTCTAAGAGTGAAAATTTAAGATTTCCAATTTTAGAGAAATATATACCATTGACACTTCTAAGTTCTGCAGGCAAAAACTATCAGGAGCTGCTGGTTAGAAAAAAGAAACCTATTCTTGTAACAGCCAGCTAGCAGATGACACTTTTTAAAACTCTCCTGGCCTCCCTATTTAAAAGAAGATTATACAAGAAAGGAAATAAAGAGTTGCTGTGTACACTTAAAATTCTTTCACCAGGTAAATACTACAGGTAAACAGCAAGGGTATAAGAATAGCTTCCATCCCTCAGGTTAACAGTCAAAAAAAGCAAAATGGTAAAGGGAAAAAAAAGCCCAAACAAACAAAAAACAAAACAAAACAAACCCATAATAAACCCAAAATATATGCAAAAGCAAAAAGTAAAGAAAAAAAAAAAAGTAGTAAAGAAGCAAAGCAACAGTTACTCTTCCACCAGGAAAAAATAAATGGTTTTTTTCTTGTCAGAAGGTAATTCACTATTTCTCCTCTGTATGTGTTTTCAGTTTTCCTCTTGCTTGCCTGTGTACCTTGAGTTTAATTTTTGCTGTATTTATCTAAATTTTTTGAGCACTAAGGAAGTGGCATGCTGAAAGCAATAAAAGCTTGAACTCTACCCTCCTGAGGATGCTGTTCAGTACTATATCCTGGAATTGTACGTGATGCTAAACTGAACTAATATAGAATTTATTCATGGGAATGAAAGATTTCTTTAAGGATGTCCTTCATCTTCCAACAAGAATTTCCAATGAGTCCTCCTGTGGCAGCATAAGCAGACAGTTGTGGCAAGTGGTGTGTATCTCAAGTACTTTATTACCTCCCATAATCTGATCACCTAGCATGAAAGTCAGTGTGATCAGGACAGAGTTTGCTTTCAGAGGATTTAAATGGTTTTCCAGTTGTGGGAATTCAGCTAAAGTGAAGTATGAGCAACATATGGTTGGAAAGATTAAAAACACAGCTACCACTTAAATACACAGTAATGATAGAGTAAATAAGAAATCTAGTTAACTAACAGTCTGTACTTAGTATCCCTTTACTGTATTTTGCTCTTTGAGACCAAATAAGAGTTTGTACTTCTTGCAATTTAAAAAAAAAAAAAAAAATTCAAATTTCTTTTGGAGTGGTATCTAAAAATTTCAGGTAGTAAGAACACCATATATTCCAGTAACCCAGATTTACTTCCAAGTATTACCTCTATTCTTAATGCCATTTCAATTCAAAAAATGCAAAGTTACACAAAGAACTAAGTAAATAAAATGAAAACCATCTAAACTAAGGCAACTGCACTGGTTACGTCGTACCATCCAAAATATAAGGACTTCTGGCAGAAGCTTGAGTTACATGATCCACTCTTTTTAGAAAGAAAGAAATCTGAGAGAAAAGATCACTGAATCACCCATTGTGCCCATCCCTCCTTGACTATTTAGAGCATAAATAACTGTAAATTATCTTTGTGGGATTTAGTATTTTAAGCTTATGGTTTTGCATCCTTAAAGTGTAACAGAACATGAAGTAGCCAAGGCAGATGCCTGTTGCACATAAAAATAATGTGCGTACTAAAAGGAAGGTATGACTGTATTTGCTTCTCTTTAAGCCAAACATTAGCAAATTGAAATAGTGAAACCAGAAACTGTATAAGTGTTTTGCAACACTGTATGCACTTGCAAAGATGAAATATGGCATAACCAGCAATTGTTTAGTAACAGTGCCCTGGTTTCAGCCACACAGCTAAGCATACAAATAAATGAATATAAAATAAATATTTAGAAAAATAGATATGTATGTATAAATGCATGGAATATTTACAATCTATGCATATGTTTACATTTATATTTACACATAAGCTATACATATATGACAGCAGGTTTGTGGTATTACATCTTTACAGCTAGGGTAAGACTTTTAAAGATTTAACTGTCCTGAATATGAGAAATTATTGATATTAGGTGGGACCTAATTATTGGCAGTATTATTAATGAATGGCAACTCAGTAAACTGCTGCTTTTAATTCTGAAAAGGTCATACTTTATCCCTCTTTTAAACACACCCATGACAAGTGATTCAACTTTCTACCTGGAAAACATACACTGATTTTCATTTGCACCACAACAATTTATATATATACAAAGTCACTGTTACTCTGTAAGCAGACTGGACAGGCAAGGGTATGGGTACAGGTAATTGAGCCTCTGGACTTTCCCCTCCCTCAAGCGCTCCCTCCACAGTCCTTGCACAGCCTGGCAAATGCACATAACACTGCAGCTGGGAATTTAGAGGCATCTGCAATAAATTGAATGATGCGATACATATAAGCTAAGACTAGTAAATACCCTAAATACGTACCTAAAAAAAAAGAGCATGATTACTTTTCATTAGTGAATTTCATGGGACACACAGAGTTTCATTTCAGCTTACCTTCAGTCCAACTGCAGACTACCATAGAACCTCCATATTATGCCCTCACTTCAAAACTAGTGATCATACAGCAGCATGATGATGAAGTTCAATGAACTGAAGCAGTTCAAGATTTCATTCTATTGGCTGCCAAGCTAGTATTGAGGTGGTTTGAAATTCCAGTCCAATTTGCTACCAGGCCAGATAGTTGACGTGCTAGTACTGGAACAAGGAAGGCGGCATGAAAAGGCAGATGAGGCAGGCAGGCACCACTGCTGTCAATAAAAGCTGCATTTAGAACTGTTTAAAATGACTGTAAATTGCAGCCTCCATTTCTCTGACTAGAATTTGTTACCACAGATTTCTAATGAAGTTTTTCTTCACTGGCTTTGTTATACCCAAAGCCAAAGCTCTGCCAGCAAGAGCAGTGAGCCAACTAACACATCGGGCAATTTCTAAAGGCTGCTGAACAAATAAATAATCCCAAATTGGTATTGCTCAAATGTACTGAATAGGACACAGAAAACATACAACCCATTAAGAGGAAACAGAGGTCTTCCTATGGGGTAGTCCCTTCATTATATGTAAGGGAGATTAACTGAACAGAGAACAGCTTTTCAGTAATTTAGGTGGAGAAACACAGCACACACCCCCGCAAACCACCAACTCTGTGAAACTTGGTTGTTCCTAGTGAATAAGCATTATGCTATATACTGCTCAAGGTAAAGAATGTTGGGAATTAGCAAACAACATAAACCAGTCAGACTTCTCTACTAATATACGTTTTCTTTTAGTTTCATGTTTAGAATGATAATTTCCATGAAGTAATAAGAATTATGCTTAACGAAGTATATTAAGGGGTATTTTGCGGTAACCCTGGTTTAGACATTAAAAAGACTGACCTTTTAAAAGGTTATTTCAAAGATATTTAAAGTCATTTAAGACCATTCAAAAATAAACTAAAATAGAACTCTTATTAAGTCTGATCTGGAGAGGAATACTGAAAAGATAACAGACTTCACTTGATACAATAAATTTGCCATTGTATTCATCTACCTATCTGGGAAAGACACCCTGGGCATGGAATATATTATTACTCCATGTGCAATGCAACCCCAGGTTTTGCTAAGATTTTATACATTAATGTTGCCATGACTGAAATGCAGGTTTCCTCATGTTTACCCCTATGAATACCAAGGCTACCTGCAGGCTGACAGTCTGCCTATTACACGATTATTTCTGCATCCCAGAAATTACTGGTTAGCAGTACCTTTGCCTATGCCTTGAGCTTGTAACTCTTAGTGCACCTTCTCCTTTTTTTGAAAGTAATACAAGCATCTTCAGAAAATGCACAAAGCATCGAACTGTTGGAACAAGCCCAGAGGAGGGCCATGAGGATGATCAGGGGACTGGAGCACCTCCCATATGAAGACAGGCTGAGAAAGTTGGGGCTGCTCAGCCTGGAGAAGAGAAGGCTGCGTGGAGACCTCATAGCAGCC
>JAOEHY010041513.1:2237-13968 GCA_025447955.1 Psilopsiagon aurifrons
CTTTCGATTCTCCTTCCCATCCCTCCAGGAGCAGAGGGAAGAAAAAGGGGGGAAGTGAGTGAACAAACTGCGTGGCTTATTTATAGCTTAAACCGCGACACTGATCAATGATTATATGTGCCTAATTGCATGTAATCTTTCATAAGGCATTTAAGTTGGAAACCGAAACATTGTTCCATTTAATGTAGTTTTACTATGCTTTTTACATTTAAACTTTCTATGCCAGTCAATATGATTTTTAACAGTATATCTGACAATATATAATAAAAACAAAATAAGTTGAAGAATCACATACAATGAAGAAAAGAAAATAAGTGATTAACCATATACAGCCTTATGTCAAAAACCAGTATTTTTTCTTGTTAAAGGAGAATGTTTCAATACATTTCTAAGATATGTCAAAACATATTAAAGATACTGCTTTTATTTGCTTTTTCTCTTAAGGGTACACACTTCAAAGTTCAAGATTCTTCCTTATTTTGATTTCTTTTCTTAGAGAATTACCATGATACCAAGTGTTCTACATATTTTTTTCCCTTTTTAATTATTTTTTTTTGTTCCTCTGTTGTTGCTGTTGTCTGTTTATTTGAGAGAGACTTCTGTGATTTCACTGAGCTCTAATCAATGTCATCAGGACATTAGGGAACAATTACAGTGGCCTTCAGAAATATGCTGCAATTTCAGAACTCTTAAAGCTGTGCTTCTTAAATTCTGTTTGTAGATGCCAATAAAGTAGTGCAATGTATAATGAGAAGCTATGTCAAACATTGACTTTGAATCCATTTGTATTTTTATTGCTTATCTGACTGGAAGAAAAGCATTCATTTATTAACAGAAATATGGTCTATTGTATGTGTACCATAGCATTTTGTTGAGTTAATGAGATAAGTAAATTCACTTTTATATTCTAATGTGTTCACTGATTGATGGCATGACAACAGTTCTTCATTTTACACTCTCTTACAAAGAAAAACCCTCAAAGCTTAAATTATAAGAAGCATGGTTCTGTTTATAATTATCTACATTTTTCTTCTTTTCAAATATTAGCAACCTTAAGAATTATTTTATCTAATTCTAAGGAATAAGCAGCCATTGATGACCCTTTTTCAATTACGATCAATTGACTCCTGAAATGGAATTGTCTGGAAAATATTCTGTTCATGATTAAAGCAGGCAACCTAATCACATTTGCAGTTTAACACAGTTATATTTGTTGAACATGTTGAGAATATACCTTGAAGTTAATGTTTGAGTTTTAGATCATTTTTATTTAGATTGTACAAAAATATTAATATACTTTTTTGATTAAAATTGAATAAAATTACTTCCTTTCCTCCTAAAGTCACAGTCTCTAATGATAAAATGCGTCCAAGTATCTCCATAGTTCCTGAGAAATAATTGTTTCCTGGTATATTTTTAATTTAGTATTGGAGGATTTTTTTTCCTTTAAAGTGGGGACAATAAATAAACTCTGGTTACTCATGAGATAGCCCCTCAACTGTGGCAAGATTTAAGCATGAAAGTGATGAGGGCAAGCGGACTCGAAGAAGAAATGGATAGAGATTCTGTTTTTTTAGGCAGCACTCATCTCAAGAGATGAAGAACAACCCAATGGTTTGCAACCAGATTTAAGGTTTGAAGTTTTCCTGACTTTCCCGTATTTATCCTTAGTGATCCTGAGCAAGTCATGTCTGCAAAAATCTGTGTGTTCACTGCCCACATGAAAAACGTGAAGGTGAATGGATGGGAATACTTGTATATATCACATATCATAGATGTATATTTAAGATCAGGAGGTATTCTAGTATTATAATGATAAGGTCATAAAGTAACATTTTTTGACATCTACTGCAGCCATGTTAATTATGTATCATCTTATTTGGCTTTCTTTCAAGTGACTAATTTATGGGTTTACTCTTTCAGAGAGACCTCCGAAGTTCTCTGTGTATGCAGTTGCTGAAATAAATATTTTATGTAGTTAATGGAAGTAGCTGCATTTTCTATTACTCAGGGAATAGGAGGAAATTATGAAAAATTAAAGCATGTTGTGTGATCTATCACATCAAACAAGACAAGTTAAATAGCACTGCTAAAAATGTACTTGAAAGTAAAACATGATCAATAAGTGATTACAAAAAAAATGTGTGGAATAAATGTAAATATTAACTATCCCTCAAGAAACTATAATTTCCTTATGAGAAATAAAAGATATTTTGAAATATAAATTTAAAGATTAGCATAATCTGATAATCTTTTTATTGACATAACCTTTGGACTATCCAGATATATCATGCCTGCTGGGTATTATAACACAGTGAGTATGTACTAAAGGTTTATATGTTAGAGCTAGACAGAGCAGCATAACCTAGCTTCTAGTTTGATTTCCTTTGACATCCATGTTGGAACACCCAGTTGTTAGCACAGAAATATTCTCCAGCACCAATTAGACAGTATTTTCTTTTTCTTACATGCTTGAAGATACAGAGGGAGAAATACAGAATCTTACTTTCACTGTAACTCATAAAATTGTTCAGCTTTACTCCACAGATATTACTGTAGGCTGAAAAGAGACCTTGAACCTTAAAGAAAAATGTCTTGTCTCCAAACCTTGTCTAAATGATACAGGCTTTTACCAGTAAGCTGTTGTGTGGCATTACTGTAATTTCAAGTGCTTCAGTGTAACCATAGAAGGATATTTGGCTGTTACAGTATTTGAAAATCAGTAATTATGCACTTTCCATTTCTATTGTGCATATTGACATTTTTAATATGGCATTTTCAATTCAACATTTTCATTTTACGCGCTGAAGTGTCACAAAGTTGTTGGCATGGAAAAAGCAGATGGAATTTTAGAGAAATTTTAGAGAAAGTCATAATACATGGAACTAGGCCAGAGTTCCGTTGATTAATATAAATCCTTGAACCAGTAAGCTCAGAAAGGGAAGAAATTCAAGTTAAAAAAGAAAAATGAGTATGATGTCTATCAGAAAAAACTTCTGGATTGAGACAAGAACAATTTAATAATTGAAGTATGATATAATAATAACAGCAATACTAATGAAAAATTAAAAAAAAAAAAAAAAGTAAAATAGCAGAATAAGATCTGAGAAAGACAAGTGATGAAGAGTACAGTTCTGCACCACCAGCTGACCGATACCCAGCCCATCCCTGCCTGGTCAACTCCCCTCAGTTTATACACTGAATATGGTGTTCTATGGTATGAAATATCCTTTCAGCTAGCTTGGGTTAGCCATCCTGGCTGTGCTTCTTCACAGCTTCTTGTGCTGCTCCTCACTGGCAGAGCATGAGACTGAGAAGTCCTTGATCAGGGTAAGTGCTACTTAGCAGCAACCAAAAACATTGGTGTGTTATCAGCATTGCTCTCAGACTGAAGCCAAAATGCAGCGCTGTCCTATCTGCTAAGAAGAAAAATAAAACTTTATTCCAGCTGGGACAAGGACAATTGTGAATCTTACGTTATTGTCAATGTTATTGTCCTATAAGTTTTAAAAGTTTAAACTCATTTAAAAATAATTTTTCTCATAATATTTTTATACATTGTTGATGAACTTTTTCATCAGCTACCAGCAACAGAGAAAGAGAGCATTCCATCATTATGTATCCCTTAGTATATCCTGAGAGGGATTAGGTCAGCACTTGTAAACTTGTAAAGAAGGTTAAGAACATAATAAGGTAGTCAAAACATGAATCCTTCTACTCTAGCATACCATCTCCAGCAGCTGCCAAAAGCTGGTGCTCTGAGTCTGAGATGGCCACACAGGTAGAGTCTTCTGGCTAATCCCAGCCTCCAATCATTTACAGCTCAGGGAATTCCTGGAAAAAATGTGATTCCTGTGTAATTAATATTCTTTAATGCTTTCTGCTCGTGAACTTGGCCTATCTGCACCTGAAGCTAAACAAACTTTAACTATGAACACTTTATCTTTACAAAGACTTCTACAGCAGTTACCAATTGTGAAAATAATTGTCTGTTTTTATATGGTGCTAGATAAATTACAAGACAAATCAAGAGGGCACGCACAATCTCTGCAGCAGGCTTAGAAGAAGAATGTAGCATACTAGTGGTGTGAGAAATATTGTTGGCTTTAAATACAACTAGAAATCTCTCAGTTCTCAATTTATAGGGATATAAGATAAGAAACAAACATTGCTTAGCAAGTACATATGCATTAACAACTGTATATGTTAAACAGCAAAACATTATAATTTGTGTCTGAAAGTTACAGTTGTTTTTATAAATAATGAGTTTTCTAAAATTTTCAAAATCTGCTTCTGCTGTTTATCTTAATATATTCATGTTAGTTTCTATGTCACATTTACAATTTTTACATGGATGATTAATAAACTCAAATGTAAATAAAAATGTGATATATACATTAAGATATATTTTCGTATGCATTTTTTTCCATGTATTTCTTTTGTGCTATAAGAAAGACAAATACTTTTAAAATCTAAATGTAAAAGTGATAACATTCAGGTATTTTAAATAAAAACTTCTTTTTTTTTTTTTTTTAATGAGAAAAAAGGGTATTGCGTATGTCAACCTGGTAGAACTGGGGAACCTGAGAAACAAAGTCACTTGCCCATTGCTATAGAAAACCTAACAAAAGAGAGGAGCATTCCATTTCAGACTCGCTGTCTTCCCAGGACTAAATGTGAACCTTTTATATGCTGTGTACATTCTAAAGCATTTTTTTTCCTAAATGTAAAATCAAAGTCCACCTTTTCGTTTAGAGAGTGCAATAAAGACAACTGGAAAGGAAGGACAGAAAACTGTCAACAAAAATTCTAAGTTAGTACACACTGGCAGTAGCATATTTTCCTTGGTTCTCATAGAAAAATCTGGAACACATGGAAACAATGCATACTGTGTTCTCATATATGTCTGGCATGCACTTCTTCAATGAAATTTTCCTTCGAGTCTTCCTGAAGAGTTGGTATTTATTGTCCCTCTTCTTTACTGTTAGCCTTTTTGCTGCAGGGCTGTTTGATGATCTCCTGCATCTTCACTCAGTGTTTTTGTAGGCTCTCCAGCAACACCCAAGGAACTTTCTTTGGTCCCAAATCCTGAGTTTGCTTTCTTCTGTCTCTCTGCTCTAAAATGAAATATTTACAGATATGTGACCACAACACTAAGCAGAAAAGTCAGTTTAAAACAATTGCAGATCAAATTTCTTCTGAGAAAAAAATTTACAGTAGGAGACAGTAGAATTTAGAAGGGAAAAGATTTCAGTATTGTTAAGCTTGTAGTATGCACTAGATACTTTTTTCAACTGATTCCTTAACAATGAAGAAAAAGCTGTAGTGTTTCAGAGCAATTACTTGGAATTGTCTTTCACAGTGAGAAGTAGTCTATACTTGCTTCACTTTTGATGAGTAGGAGCTATTATTTGTTGATTGACAATTCTGAACTGCAGTCCTGTTGCTATTCAAGATACATTTGAAGTACTTATATATAACACATGAGTCTTTTTATCAGAAGAAGGGAAAGTGGAGAATAGTGAAGAAGTTCAAAGATATTTCAAACCCTTAATTGACAGAATTCTGGACAGCAGTCCAGCATAATGTCTTCATATTACACTAATAGCAACAGGGAGAGATTATTTATAAAAGCATAATTATAACTTAGCCATGCTAAAAATATACATTTTTATAAATACTGGGTTGATAAATTACATGCTCAAAACCAGTGTGCAGCAGAACAAGTACTGCCACTCAAGGTGGGCACCAGAAACAAGTTATTATGCTCTCTGGAATTCAGAACACAGAACACAGGCTCATCAAAATTTAGGAGCTTAAGTACTGCCCAAAGTAACTATACTAGAAATTGACCCAAGAAAACTGCATGTAAGAGTGAATAAAACCTGGCAGATCTTAACTATTTCTGTATATTACTAGCTTTTACCTCATCCATGTTTAATTGAAAGTTTTCTATGCCTTAAGCTTAGAGGCATATATCTCCAATTCTCCCAGTGTCATCTTTACACATTCATTGAAATCCTGCTGTCAAGCCATAGTGCAATTCCTATGTTTCTTGTCTTTTTTAATGTATCTTGAACAGGCTTTCAGCAAAGGGAGTTCATAAACCCTTTGGATTACTCTTGGCTCTTGGACCTTAAAAGTCTTGTGAAGAATGTCCAAACATGTCAAGGAACCTGAGAGTTGTCTAACTGTGAAACATGTTGTTTCCTAGTTATTTCTTTGTAGCTCTAACCCAGCTTCTCTTAGTGTGAATGGGTCCCTCAAGCCATTATGCATACACATCTACTCTAATCTGCCTACTATACAGAAAACATCTGTGTACTTAGAAAAACCCAGCATCACATGTCAAAATCACTCTGGGTTAAGTAAGATGCCTAATAGTAGAAGTCTTTGAACTAGCACAGCTGTGTGGTTGCTTGCAGAGTCACAGATCACATGATGCTCCTGTCTACTGATGAACACATCCACTAATCATTTCAGATACAGACTGGTTGCCAAGCCCTATATCAGTAAGAATCAATAAGCCCGCAAGTTCTTCACCCTGCTGGATACAAAAGACTAGGAGGATTGAAAACTTAGTTGTTGTTACTGGATTTCACAGTGGTTTTTTTTTGTTTGTCTTTTTTTTTTTTTTTTTAAACAAATTGGCATTTCCATTGTAATTACTTTTATGATTTCCAACAATAATTTTGTCTTATTAAAAATTCTATATAAGTTCTATTAACAACTCATTATTAAAAATACTTCCTTGCATGTATTTCTGCAATATCACTCATAGTTCTTTCCTTCTCCATTGATTTTGTTAATCTAAAATATACTAATATAGACTAAAAATAAAATGCCTAAAACTAGCAAATGAGTTGTAAATTAAATTTAAAGAAATAAACTAAAAATATATGTGAAATAGTAGCAGTAACTTGCCCTTAAATGATAACTATGGGCATAAATTACCTCTTGTCCCCCAAGGAATACACAGAACACACTTTGAAGGCAATCAAGTTACTTGCTTTTACAATGATTTTTAATTAAAAATTTTAAAACCACTTAAGCTAGTGTTTCTGGATGTTACGTTAGGGTACCTATGAAAGAGTAAGAGTTTCATTCTGACACCTACTTTGCAATCAAATGAATGCAGTTACACATATGAGCTACTACTAAAACAAATACATGAATATATAGAATGATAAGCTTTGAATGTTTATGCAAAGGCTTGCAGACTTGCCAGAAATCCCTAGCATGTATCCATTCTTTTTTAAAAGGCTAGTCCCAAACTGTAACAAATCTCAGAATTTCAGAGTGCTTGTTAACAAGCTAATGTACAACTCGCTTTCATTTCCCTGTTGGTTTACAACAGTCTTCAAATACGTCCTGTAGGAACCCCTGAGATCACTGCTTTATGAAAGAGAATTTTTGCCAAGGTATAACTGGAGTATGTCACATATGTATCAAAGGGTTTGGCTCAATTGCTCTTCTCTGTTTAGAAGATATAATTCTTCCTAATAGTTCTGCACTTTTGTGATTTCAATGTGTGTATTCCATGTGATGGCAACAATGAACAGTCTAACTCCATGTGAACATTGATGGTGTTCCTGCCATAAAAAGATTGAGGAAATCCTTCCTGTGGGTAGTCTGGACCAGTTAGCCTTGACAACAACCAGCACCTGGGAAGGAATGGGATAAGAAGTTGTTCTATTGTGTCCCTCGGCCACATGATGGAAGGGCACTAAGGAGCCAGGTGAAATGGGAAACGTCTGCTTCAAAATGGAACTTTCTGAGGTTCCTCAGGGCAGGCAAGAAGCAGCAAATTGCCTGAGTGGCCAAGTAACAAGTGGAAGGACAAGAGGAAATGGCCTCGAGTTAGGCCAGTGGAAGTTTAGATTGGATATAAGGAAGATTGAAAGGGTTATTGAGCATTTGTACAGGGTGCCCAGAGAAAGGGGTTGAATCACCACTGGAGGTATTGAAAAGACATGAAGATGTTACACTTAAGGACATGTTTTAATGACGGACATGGCAGTGCTAGGTTAATGCTGGGACTTGATGATCTGAAAAGTCTTTTCCAACCTAAATATTTCTATAATTCCATGATCCTGGTCATTCAAAGCTCAGACAGCTCTACAGCTGCTGCTCTTGCTTTAGTCAGCTGCTAGGGCAGCACTAAGAGTGAGTCAAAACCTTTCTGTATGTGGAAAGACTACACAATTATGTTCCAATTTACAGCCAAACAGGGACTGAAACTGTGGAAAGCACAGTAATAAAATGAATATGCAACTTCTTTATCAAAAAAAAAAAAAAAAAAAAAGTGTTTGGTACAAATGAATATGCAAAATAAAATACATGGGGTTTGAACTCCAGATTAATGAGAAAAACTTTTCAAAGTCCTCTTCCTAAGAGCAGACAAACAGAAAATGCTATCAAAGTCAGCTAACAAAATCATGAAAATGCGCAGGCATATAAAAGGAAGCATGCCATATGTCCACCAATATCTGGTACAACAGGAACATTAAGAAAGCCATTAAGATAGTGTCCCTATTGTGCCCAGGTATACAATAACATATGGTTCATTTCCTGCTTCACCATGCATTTCCTTGCTTTCGTTTAGCATCACTGATTTAGAGCTCAATTAATACCATTTGCATGTGCATTTCTTTGCAAAATATTTAAAATTCTTCATTGCTGCTTAAAATTATTTTTTTTTTTTTTTAGTGCAAGTGCACAGTAAGTATTAACGCAAGGTAAGACTTTTTCCAAACCTTAATTAATTGGAAGAGCTAGATTGAATTATTTTAAGGTAGAATTATTATTGTCTTCTTATTTAAGTCCTTGCACAATTTGCTGTAGTGATGCTACATAGTGACATTACAAGGTTGTTGCTGGTTATAGTCAATGAAGACTTCCCAAGGCCAGATGTATTTCTCAGCAGTGTAGATTAAAGGCAAACTACTAAAGGACTAATGTTGCAGTGTTAAAGAATGTACGACAAGAAATACACGTGATTATGTGCTGATAAATATCCACTGTACATGTGGAAAAGAGGAAGAAATCAAGACATCTGAAAGGTTTTTCTCCTTTCTGGATATTTATTCTTGAAAACATAAACATTAAGGAATCTCAGGATTTACCCAAAAAAGGGTAAAATTATATGTAAAACACATTGTCTCTTTCTGTGGTAATTACACATTTCACATGCCAGGAAGAGCTGAATTTTCCCACACTGGCTCAGTCCTACCAAATTCTCAAAGGAATATTGTTAATTATCTTATCTGCATTTTGAAGAGTCATATACTGTTTCATGACTTTGATATAGAAAATAAAGTTAGATTGAAATTAAAAAAAACCCACCAGCTTCCCAAATGCTAGCATCAGAAATGTTTAGATTAAAAAACTGATTATACCAGATAGCTAATATCTTGAATATTTAATTTTAAAAGATAAAACTGTGAAAGCTGATTTAATAATAATAATAAATAATAACAAACATCAGTCCAGATCCACTAGGATTTGCCATCTATTGTCTCGCCCATGACAGTTGTGATATGCAGTACTGTTCAAAAAATCGTGTTATTTCCAGGCATGCATGGAGAAGCAAGGGATCTCTGCTGCGAAATCAAGTTCAAATGAAGAAAGGAAATCATTACAAACTTAAGTTAGTATCACTAACTATTTCACTGCTTTAAACTACACATTAAACATTTATTAATTCCTAAAAGAATTTATATTCTCAGCAGAATTACAGGTTCCTGCCCAAATTACAATGACATAGATTTATGTCAGCTTCTGATTTAATTAAAACATATTTGCCATTTAGCATTAGGGGGCTTTTACAGACCATGGTTGAACATACAAATATTGAATTAGGTTTCATATCTTCACAAGGCAGAAATTGCTTAGACTCTGTGTAAATTCATCCACTGTGTGATTCCAATCTCTAAAAATGCTATATGAGTTCTCAAGCAGTATGACTTTTTCTTTGAATGTTGTGTTTTCTTTGAGAGCCGCAAGACCCAAAGTCATGGGTTTTTTTTTCTGTATTTCTAATTAAATTCTTTTTATTTCCTTGGAACTCATGCAAAATTGCACTTTTCTGATTTTCCTTACAAGAAAAGATGTGTGTTTTGTCATATAATTATATACCCTTTGAACTTTAAAATTTGTCTCAGAATGAATTTTCCTAGTACATTTCTGGTATAAAGTATTGCAATAACTAATAATGAAATTTAGTAAAGCAATAGATTTAATATTTTTGAATATGACAGAAATGTCAGTTTTGATCAAACTTTGCTGTAAACTAGAAACAACTATTTGCAACTCAATTGTAGTTTTACCAATCAGAACCAGAAATAAGTATTTCTGGAGATTAGTTTAAGTCACCCACTTTAAACACTTTGAGAACAGCAGAGGATGAACATTACACAGTGGGTACCTAAGATAAAAGAACTTCTTCAGACATTCATTCATAAATTCAGGTCTGGTTAACAGTGAGTTTTTCCAAAAGAAGAATCATTCTCATTTATAACATAACAATTTCACTATTCTGGCACATAGTAGAATTTAAGATTACCTTTGAAAAGATCTGTTTTTCTTAACTTTTTTTTTTTTCCCAGTTCTCAGATAATCACACACTTTTGCTCAGTTGGCTTTGCATAATGACTCTCTTAAATTCTAATATTTTAGAATTGGTCATGCCAAGTCGCGGTATGCCCATATTTATAGGAAATAAAACCACCCTTCTGAAAAAAAATCCCGCCAAAAAAAAAAAAAAAAAACTAAAACCACCAAATAAAAACTTCCTTTCAACTACAGGATAAAAGAAAAATGTATCCACTGTCTTCAACAAAATGGACACAAGAAATAAACAGTTTCACATTTTTAGGTGAATGTCAGAAACCTGTTGGCTTATCTACCTTCGTTTTTTTAGAATACTATGGACACAGTGGAATGAAACAATATCTGTATCATCTGCTTTTACAGTGAAAGAATGCAGAAAAAAAATACATTTTTTCACAGCTTGCTTAAAAATTCAATGTCCATCACTTTTTTCAGTTTTATGTAATTTGCTTCATCTTACAATAAAGGATCAGGAAATGCCCTTATATTTGAATACAAAGTGTTTCTTTTGTTATTGCTAAGCATACATTAAGACAAAATGCAAATTGGTTTTACCATTATTCTCTGCAAATCATTGAGTTTGACATTTGCATTGCAGGCACTCAAAATTTAAAAGTAAAAATTGAAAATGAGATGAAATTTTCCAGAAATTTTAAATAGTGACTGACACAACACAGTTAATAGGTTTTTGTGGTTTTTTTTTCACATGGTCAGATTAAACTAGAAAAAAACCCCCAAAGACCATGAAATTTTAGCTAAATTACTTACTTATAAAGAGGGTAGATATTCTAAATGACTATTTTGTGACTTATTAGTTTAAGACTTGGTTGTGGAACATATTTTAATATTTCTTTACAAAATGCGTTCTGATTGCTGAACACAAAACCAGTTCTTCTAGTCCTACAAAGGAAAAGATAATAATATATAGAGACTTTTCTGTTTTAAGAAATGTGATTTTGCATGGAAGGCTTTTTGTAGACATTGTCCTGGGTTCGGCAGTAGCAGTCGTTTTTCTCCTTCTTGGTAGCTGGTGTGGAGCTGTGGTTTTTTTCTTTTGACTTTCGGCTTGTGAACAGTGTTGATAACACCAATGTTTTAGTTACTGCTTAGTACATTTTGG
>JAOEHY010041520.1:6254-18513 GCA_025447955.1 Psilopsiagon aurifrons
CCCCCCCCCCCCCCCCCGCTGCCCGCGCTGGGGCTGCTCCTGCTGGGCGCCCTGCCGGGGCTCTGGACGGTGCTGCTGCGGCGGGAGGCGGCAGCGGAGACTGAGACACCGGAGCCGCTGGACTGGGGCCACTCCCGGGAGGCGAGGAGCGAGCCCGGCGGCGGGAGGCAGAAAACTTTCCGGGCGCTGCTGGCGGCGGGCCGGGAGGAGCGGGACGAGCCGGCCGCCGGCTCGCCGGTGGAGCGGGGCATCTTCTGGAGCCGTGAGCTGGAGGAGCAGGTGCCGCGGGGCTTCTCGGCGGCGGAGGCGGCGGCATGGCTGTCAGCCGCCCGCACCGCACGCGTGTCCTCGCTGGAGCGGGGCGGCTGCGGGCGTAGCTCCAACCGGCTGGCGAGGCTGTCGGACGGGAGCCGCGCCTGCGTCCGGTACGGCATCAATCCGGAGCAGATCCAGGGCGAGGCGCTGTCCTACCACCTGGCCGGGGTGCTGGGCATGCAGGAGCGGCTACCGCCCATGGCCCTCGCCCTGGTGGAGGCCCGCGGGCGGCGCTGGGAGCCGGTGCGAGAGGAGCTGCGAGGCTCGCCCTGGGCCGAGGGGGCCGTGGTCAGCCTGACGCGCTGGGTGGACAACCTGACTGCTGTGGTGGCCCCAGCGCCCTGGGGTTCCGAGGCGAGCGCCGGGCGGCGGCTGCAGCCCCTGTCGGCGGGGGAGCTGGGCGGGCTGCCGCGGTCGCAGCTGGTGGAGCTGGTGCAGTGGAGCGACCTGATCCTCTTCGACTACCTGACGGCCAACTTCGACCGTCTGGTCAGCAACCTCTTCAGCCTGCAGTGGGACCCGCGGGTCATGCGCCGCGCCACCAGCAACCTGCTCCGCGCCCCCGACGGCGGGCTCGTCTTCATGGACAACGAGGCGGGGCTGGTGCACGGCTACCGCCTCCTCTCCATGTGGGACCCCTACAACGAGCCACTGCTCCGCTCCGTCTGCGTCTTCCGAGAGGGCACGGCGCGGCGGGTGGCCGAGCTTCATCGCCGCCGGAGCGCCGCCGCCGAGCTGCGCCGCCGGTACCGGGCGCGGGAACCGCTCTGGGCGCGCCTCGGCTTCCTCTCGGAGCGGCAGGCAGAGCTGCTGCAGGCACGGGTCGACTTCGTGCACCGACACATCGCCCACTGCCGCGCACAGGCTGCTGTGCTTTAACCGGCCCGGGGCCTGCTGCCCGCACCGCCCGGTTCCGCTTCTCTCCGAGGGAGCGGGGCACTCGCCCCGGATGATGCTACTCCGGGCTCGGTGCCCCGTAACCGCCGGGACGACAGGGTGTGTTGCTGCCGGGATGGGGCTGGGGGGTGCGAGTGCTCAAGCGCGGGTGCCGATAGTAACGGGCTCCCGGTCTGCTAGGGCAATTCATCCGCGTTTGTCAAGCCCTCTGATGGTGCACGGTGCTATCGGTATGAATATAGCGGAGTAAAGCTTCGGAGCTCTGCTCCCAGAGCCTGAAACAGGGAGAGGGTTAGTGCCCTTCACTCTTTCAGTGCATTTGCCTTCCTAAGAGACCCTGAAGGAAAGCTGTCGTCTTTGGATCGGGGTCGACTACCTTTTCCTTCCAAAGGAGGCAGGAGGAAACGTCTTTTTTTATATATTATCCCTTTTGCAACAGCATATTTAAGTATGAATATTGATATTCATAGTCCAAGAACTGATTGCACAATAGAGGAGTCCCTAACTAGCAAAACTGCCCTATTTATGAAGCTTGTTTCTTACCGATTTTCTTTAATGAGAGTTAAATCTAGTTGCGAAGTGTATATAGAAAGTCCATATTCCGTTAGATCTTAGTCTTTGTTGTGGATGCATCTGGTTGAATTTCATAGAATCATACAATCACAGAGTGGTTTGGGTTGGAAGAGACCTTAAAGCTCATCCAGTTCCAGCCCCCTGCCACAGGCAGAGACACCTTCCACTAGACCAGGTTGCTCCAAGCCCCATCCAACCTGGCCCTGAACTGTTAAACTGTGTTGATTCTTAAACACTCCTTTGTGTCATCACCATCATCTTTTCATCTGATCAGTAAAGTAACTGACCCATGGGTGACCCAAGAGGATCTCCCAGGTATTATAAACGTTGCTGTGTGCTGACTTTGATGCAATAGTTAAAGTGGAGCAAAACCTGTTTCATGCACTTTACTTTGACTTTTTAATTTTTTTATGAAAGAAGACCTTTTTATTTTACAAAGTCTGCCTTTTATGTACATTCTATACGTTCATAAGCTTTTCTGTAACATACTAAAGAAACTGATATTTCAGTAAAGTGTGCTGATGTTTTGCCTTCTTTGTCCTGAATGCTTGCCCAAGCTTTGCCTGGGAAGCACTTACCTACCTCCTTGGTCTGTCCTGATATGACTGTTGTATACTTCAGCTGTATAGACTTCTGTCTGTTTTTTAAAGCCTGAAATGAACCAGCTTGACTAGCACTGAGGTAACTGGAGCAATTACTTTCAGCAAACTGATAGAGATGGTGTGAGCTTAGCCACCATCAGCCTCTTTGATGCTGGGACTGGGTACTAACCTCCTAATACAGGTCACATCAAGTGTTACTGTACCAGAAACAACTCCGGAGGTGTAATTGATATCTGTGGGTGTTTATGCATGTTCACAGTTATAGAATCATGGAATGGTTTAGGTTGGAAGGAATATTAAAGCCTATCCAATTCCAACACCCCTGCCATGGGTAGGGGCACCTTCCACTAGACCAGGTTGCCCCCAGCCCTTTCCAGTCTGGCCTTGGACACTGCCAGGGATGAGGCAACCACGGCTTCTCTGGGCAACCTGTGCCAGCGCCTCACCACCCTCGCAGGGAAGAACTTCCTCCTAATATCTCAGTCTCCCCTCTGACAGTTTGAAGCCGTTCCCCCTCATCCTGTCACTACAGGCCCTTGTCGAAAGTCCTCTCAGTGGGTGTTAGAGCAGTTCTCAGTCCTCTCCTCCCTCTGTTACTTTTGTAACGGGGGTTGAGGCAGAACTGAAGAATAGGAAAGCTTTTTGATCTTGCTGAAATAGTTGATGTTGGGTTTTTTTTTCCTTACAAAAGTTTTACTCTAGGTGGGGTGAAGAGGTAATAGTGGGTTTAGAAAATAAAATGAGTTCATCTCTTGTTTGCTTTTCTACACATACCAGTGTTCACAGAAGAGGCCATTGTAAGGCTCAAAATACAGCCAGAATAATAATGAAGGAGAAACCCCAAATACCAGTGTATGTCCTGCTATAATCAAACAGAAGCATAATCTCTTCTGCATCTGGAGAGATGCCTCTCAATGAGAGCAGCACTCGGGTCAGTGGTTGCTGTACAAGTAGGGGCTGTCTTCAGTACACCAAGCATTACCATTCACTGGAACTCAGGGCTGTGCATTCCTACCTTTGGTCTGTTAATAATCATTTAAACTTCACATAAAAACAATTTTCTTTGGCCATTACACTGTTTTCCTTTTATATTTCTATTTTTCAATAGGACAAGACAACAGTTTTACAAACAACTGAAAGTTAATGGTCAGTTAGTGAGCTGTATGGGATACTGCAACTGAATGTGTGAGTGTTTTAAAACATACTGGCATCCTCCAAGAGTAGCTTACATTCAACTGCTCAACTGACATGGGGCTCTATTGAACTCATCGTTATAGTTCACTGCATTTGTCTCCCTGAACAATGCACAGAATCCCATGTGACATTCCTTAGTCATTTGCATGACAATACACAACTTAACTGTAATTCTTAATTCTTCCTTAGTGTTGCTGTGCAACTTGAATGCAGCAGCTCTGTCGCATTCACTAATGAAAATCCATTTAAATAATAAACTGCTGGCATAAATTTTAAACCACTGTGAAGAGCAAACCACTGTGTCACAAACATCTGAGCTTTCATTGCAGCACAACTGTAGGTTTTGACGGCTAATAGAAAATAAATCTTCTTTGCAGTGTCTTTAGAGCCAGAGCCTAGATAATTACACCTTTTAAGAAGAAACATGGGTTTGGTGTTTGGTAACTACCTCAAGTTATATGTAGGTTGCATGTTCAGAAATGGAGTTATAGATAGGTTGCATGTTCAAAAATGGCATATTTGTAGGTTGGTGTGAAACTAGAGATGCTGTGCTAGGGAAGCTGTGCTCTACTGGAAAATGGGTTTATTAAAAGAGGATGGAGAAAACTAGCATGGATGGGTGATGCTACTTTGCTTCATTGCTGCATTTCACTCTTCTGGTGCAGATCATCAGCTTTTATGCTGGAGACATCTTTGAATTCCCATCACATTAAGGAAAACTTACTTTCTCCCATGCAATTTCTTTAAGGCAAGCAGTGCTTTGTAAATCAGTACTCTGGTGCACTTTTTGCATTCCATTTTAGCTGTGTACACTGCCTGATACGTGATTATCTTCCTTTGGAACCAAGGGATGAAACTAATACTTCCTTTAGTATAATTCCAGCGGTGCTTACTTAACTTGGCTTACTTCCTGTGGAGTGTCCTTTGAGTTACAGTAATCAGAAAGGCAAAGAAGAACACTGCTCATTCGAGAAAAACTGGAGACCAGTGTTGAGTGGTGTTCTTCAGGGGTTGTTGTTGTGACTGACACTATTCAACATCTTTGTCAGCAACATGGACAGTGGGATTGAGTGCACTCGCAGCAAGTTTGCTGATGATATCAAACTGTGTGATGCGGTCAGAACAGTGAAGGGAAGGGATGGGATCCAGATGCACCTGGACAGGCTGGGGAGGTGGAACTGTACAAACCTCATAGACTTCAGCAAGACCAAATGCAAGGTCCTGCACCTGGGTTGGGGTGTCCCTAGCACAACTTCAGGTTGGGTGAGACTGGATTGAGAGCAGCCCTGACGAGAAGAACTCGGGGATGTTGACTGACAAAAAGCTTCCCATGACCCAGCAGTGTGCTCTCACAGCCAAGAAACCACCCATGTCCTGGGCTGCATCACCAGTAGAGTGAGCAGCAGGTCAAGAGAGGGGATTCTCCCCCTCTACTCAGCTCTGGTGAGATTCCCCAAGCAGTGCTGCATCCAGCTCTGGAGCCCCCAGCATAGGAGGGATGAGGAGCTGTTGGAGTGAGTCCACAGGAGACCACAAAGATGCTGTGAGGCCAGAGCACCTCTGCTATGGAGACAGGCTGGGAGAGCTGGGCTTGCGCAGCCTGGAGAACAGAAGATTCCAGGGAAACCTTAGAGCAGCTTACAGTGCTTAAAGGGGTTGACAAGAAATCTGAAGAGGGGCTCTTGACAAGGGCAGGTAGGGACAGGAAAAGGGGGAATGGCTTTAACCTGACAGAGGGGAGACTGAGATGAGACCTGAAGAAGTTCTTCCCTGTGACGGTGCTGAGGCACTGGCAGAGGTTGCCCAGAGAAGCTGTGGCTGCCCCGTCCCTGGCAGTGTTTGCAGCCAGGTTGGACAGGGCTTGGAGCAACCTGGTCTGGTGGAAGGTGCCCCTGTTCATGACAGAGGGCTGGAAGTGGATGAGGGATGAGTTTTAAGGTCCCTTCCAACCCAAATCATTTGGTGATTCTGTGATGACTTTAGGACCTGGAAGTTGCTACTACAGTGTTGTTCTTGACACAGGATCAGCCGTTCCTGGCTGTGCATTGCTGGCAGCTCAGCACTGCTTGCTTGAGGCTCAGGGAATCAGTTGCACAACTTGTATCAGAATGGGGCTGTAGGGTTCTAGGCCTCACTGAGCAGATCGCTTAAGTTTGCACTTAACTCCTCACCTCATTTCACGGGCTTCCAGTGAAGTATGTGCTTACAGCTTGACTGCACTGGTTCCTTAGTCAGATGTGGGCTGTTGCACAGACCTGAGAAGAGTCCTGACGAGGCTGGGGGGAAGGGGGGGTGTTGGCAGCATTCTGTGCTGTCTCTCCTAGGTGTGAGACAGGAGGTCTGGTTTTCAGCTCTGTGGAGTCTCACGTGCTTAACTGATAATGTTAGCTTCAGGAGAAAGGGAGAAAAAAAGGAAAAAATACCTGGAAGATGTTGTAATTTGAATGCACTTAATTCAGTCCCGTAGTCCTGCATGCTTCCCTGGTTGCATTCAGAATGCCTCCCACAGATTTTTTCTTTCACAGGAGTTCAAGGAGGCGTGCAGGGTAGGGGGTTATTGCTGCTCCCAGCTTCTGTTCATAGTCCCTGGGATGTTGCCTCCAAACCAAAGTGAAGGAAGAACTGAGTTCACAGTTTCCAAGAACTACCTAAGGGGCAACAAAATAGTGCCTGCAGTGGCTAAAATGCATAAAACATCTCATCCCTGCACCCCCAGGGAGTCCTGGACAGAAGGGTCTGTGTATTCAGTGGGGTTTCCACTTACTGAGTAAAACAAGTCTGGCATTTGCAGCACAATTCTCCTTTGCTTTTGTTTGCTTGTATCTGAAGTAATTTGCAATCTGAATTTATTTTCCTTGTGTGCTTCCCTTTGGGAATTTCCCTCACTGCTTGGGAGGTTCTTCCCAGGCACAGAGTCCATTTACCTCTCACACAAAAGCAGCTGCCATGGGGATGGAGCTGGCTCCACACTTCCCTCCTGGCGGAGGCTATGTCACCCAGGCAAAGATATGGGAAATAATCCTGGCCCAGTGCAAGACAGTGAAAATAGTTATTTACTTTTGACTTACTGGGCATACAGCATGCTCTCCATCACTGGCATAGTTTTTGTCGTTTGCTTTCCCCTTTGAAGTCAGTACATTTTTTAATGGTAATAATACTTTGAATTATCTCACTAACATAACTATGTGGTTTTGCCTTGGATATGAGCTCCTTTTAACACTTAATCCCATTCTGCATGTTATTCCTACTTTGCAACCACAGCATAAAATTTAATCAGTGCTCCAGAGCTGTGCTCCCTGGGTTTAACATGGCAAAGGTCCCACGAGAATGAGGAGCTGCATGGTAAGAACTGCCTGATGGTGCCCATACCTCCTGCAACTCCCAGTGACCCAGAAACCTTTTATCTTGCTGTCTTGGGTCTAATGTAGCTGTCACCACTGAAGTAGTAGCAGAAATTATTTCCTAGTGCAGTGACTTATGTCCAAAAAGAGTAATTTGTTGTGATTCAACTGGTGTTGTAACAAACATTACCAGTCCCTGTTTAACTTGGTGTACTTTGCATATGAGACAGGAGCAAGGTGTAGCATCTTAACCCTCTCTCGCACTGTGGATGTATTGGTTCAAAGCACAGGATGAGCTTATAGAAAAGAAGCACTCTCATAGGCTCAGGTGAATTGGGAGTGGTGCTATGTGCAGGCTAGAAAGGGGCTGTGCAGATGAAGGAGAGTAAACCCATCTGAAAGCAAGCCAGTGCTGCACTCAAGGGGAAGAGCTCTGGCTGCATTATTGGGGAACATATGACAACAGCAAGACACAAGACAGCAAAGAGGGTCTGATGCTGCAATTGGACTGACTGGTTTTGACTGATCCTGCTATTCATAGAATCACAGAACCACAGAGTGGTTTGGGTTGGAAGGGACCTTAAAGCTCATCCAGTTCCAACATGTTGCCACAGGCAGCGTCACCTTCCACTAGACCAGATTGCTCCAAGCTCCATCCAACTTGGCCTTGAGCACTGCCACGCATGGGGCAGCCACAGCTTCTCTGAGCAACCTGTGCCGGGGCCTCACCACCCTCACAGGGAAGTTTTTTCCAAATATTTATATGTACTTTTTTCCCTAATTTACAGAGATTGAGGTTCGGTGTGGTTTTGGGTGAGAAGTGCAGCTGGGAAGGGCCCCCTCACTGCTCCCTCTCACTGCTCCCTCTCACTGCTCCCTCTGTTCCCCAAATGCACATGTGGAAGTTAAAATTACTGTCTGCCTGAAGTCAGCTGAAGCTGATTTTCCTCTTTTAACTAAGAAGTAGCTGAAGGGCTTTGCTCCTGAAGGTATCTCACAGAAAGCCAAAGGCAGCTGTTAAAGTGTTCATATCTATTCAACCACCCCTCCCCTCAAACTCCTCTTCTGCCAAAGCCTTCTCCCCTCATGGCTGGGATCTTAAAGAATGCCTTCCCATAAGGACAGACAAGCATTTACCTCAAGTGATCCTAAAACACAATTGTAACCCAGTAAGGAGGTGAGGAACAACCACTTTTTATACCAGCATTTCCCACTCCAGCGCAGAAGAGGGGTATTTCTGCACATCATATGTTTCAGTCAGAGGAGTCATAATTTTTTAATGTTCCCTCCTTCCCAGTTTCTTTTTTGTGCCCTGCTGTGGGGAAAAGGGTATTAATAAACTATGGTTTAAGGTTGTCATTGTGATTTTTTTCTATCCATAGATGATTTCTTCTAGACAAGCTCTGAGTCTGCTTGCAGAATTTATTTATTCAAGTGACTGCAGTTTGTCAATTGGCTTTGGTTTAGCTGGGTCACCTTCAATGTCCCCAGAGGTTTCCATATACTTTATTATGTTCAAGCTAAGGAAAAGTAATTGCTTCCTTTGTTTTGTTAAAGATGTACAGGATTTGCTCATCTGACAAGGAGTGATTTTCTATTTTTCAACAATGCAGTGCAAAATCAGGTGGCATACATTATGGATGAACCTGGATGCAAGGATCTGGAGCATATAAATAGTATTATTTTCTTTCACACCAGATACCCAGCAAGGCAACTGCTCAGTGCAGGTATTCCTGTTCTGATCGCCACCAGAGGTCCAAACCAGCCCTCAGTCTGCAATTTGTTAAATGCAAGTAACAGGCTAAATTCTTTTGGTTTTTTATTTACAGCCCTGCAGGGGTAAGAGCATGACTTTGCCTGCAATTTGGATGCAAAAGATGGTAATGTGTACATCCATGAGGAGTATTACTTAAGATACCCTTTGTCCTGCTTTTAGGGTGGGTGAAGCTGCTGCTTCCTGCTCCTGTCTTTGCCAGCTGAGACAGAGGACTGTTGGAAACCTGGCTAACCAGAGCCTGCATGTGAGGGTCAGGGTAGCAGGAGGTTTTATGAGCATCTCTATCAAGGGATATTTGAAGTTGAGCCAGAAATGAGGCAGTCGTCTCCTGGCTCATAAAAACCGTTACTTAGTACAGACTTATCAACCGTAGCAGTGAAGAACTGAAAAAAGTGTTCAAACTGAGAATGTCACATCAGGTCCAGCTGAGTTAGTTTAGAGGCTCATGGAAGTGATTAGTAGATAGCATTGAGTCCTTCCCTCCCCAGCATCATAGCATGGTGGAGAGGGAGACGGAAACATCCTGAGGACCAGCACGACGCATTGCAACATGCTATCAGTGACAAAGTCTAAGGCTCCTGAAACCCTAGATGACTGAGGCCAGTTTATGCCTCCATCCAAGCCAAAGCAGAGGAGCTGCTAACGAGGCTCTTCAGGTGCCTGTCATGACAACCAATGGATTTCTGACAGTTTTCTTACCAATCAGTCATTTATTACAGAGCTGATGTGTGTCTGACTCTCTGAAGTTCAGTGGTTGTAGCTGACACAGGTCAGTTGAGTTCTCTCATTTTTCTTTAAGGAGAAAACCAAACCATTTCCCTTTCTTATGTTTTGATTAGTGTTTCAGATGATTAAACCTGTTAGAAATGTAATTTATTTGTCAGTGAATAGTCTAGGTGGTTATTTTGCTTGTATTTTGCTCCTCCTAGTCAAGGCATATAAATGAGGCACTTTTTGTCAGTAATGAGCCTCCAGGCAGTTTAATTTTCTAGACCTCTCCTACACAATCAGGACACAGCAGTAACTGTACTGTAGACTCTGCAATTGGCATTCCTTATAATTAAGTTATTCCCATAAAAATAATTAAAATTATTTCTTCGTGTATTTTGTAAAAGAGAATATTTAGGATTTTCTCCATGTGAATCTTACCAAACCAAGCTACAATTTTTTTCCTCTTTCAAAATGTCAGGTTTATCTCCTTTATGCCAAAGGGAGAGCAGACAAGTCCTTCATGTGGCAGCAGCTATCTCCTACAAAACAGCAAGGCAACGCCATCTGTCTTAACAGTGCTCTTAGTGGCATCAGGAAAGCTGTCTCTGATCAAAGAGGCACACCGCAGGTGGGTTACACACTGAAGTATGGATCTAAAGCTTGGTTGCTTCATGGGTGATGTACTTGTTCTTTGTTAAGGTATGGGCAGTTTGGGATAGTACATAGATCATGGGTGCATATGTGGATTCAACAGTTGATATGAATCAGGACACTGATGAGTGCAAGCGCTAGAGAGGCTTTATTTGTCCCTGGGAGAAGACAAATCTCAGGAGACCTTAGAGCAGCTTTGAGTACCTGAAGGGGCAGACAAGAAATCTGGAGAGGGGCTTTTGACAAGGGCCTGTAATGACAGGACAAGGGGGAATGGCTTTGAACTGACAGAGGGGAGACTGAGATGAGATCTTAGGCAGAAGCTCTTCCCTGTGAGGGTGCTGAGGCCCCGGCACATGTTGCCCAGAGAAGCTGTGGCTGCCCCATCCCTGGCAGTGCTCAAGGCCAGGTTGGATGGGGCTTGGAGCAACCTGGTCTAGTGGAAGATGTCCTTGCCTGTGGCCGGGGTTTGGAACTGGATGAGCTTTAAGGTCCGTTCCAACCCAAACCAGTCTGTGATTCTATGAATATCCCCAGCGCAACCATCTCCCTTCTGCCTCCTTCTCCTCCCACCCCCTTCAGTTGAAAATAGATCTTAAAGCCATGGAGCAGCCCAAAGCATGTTCAGGCAGGATCAAAACAGATGGTCTGGGAAGCTGCAAGGTCTGCACTAACCCCTCTGTTGTAACACTGATCTGGCAGGTGGTTCAACTCTGATCTGGCAGCTGGTGCAGGGGATGGAGCTCATGTCCTGCACCATGTCTGCACCATGCCACAGCTCTGAGCTCTGGCTGCGTGCACGAAGCATGGCTCCATGCTTGCCACATTGCTGGCTGTGCTTGTGGCCAGGAGCCAGGACAGCTCTTGTCTGACACAAGTGGGAAGCCCATTGCATGGTTTCTAGCAAGTACTGGGGGGCAGAAACTTGTCTGTTTGCTAATGAAAGGTATTGCCTTGCTCCAGACTTGGTGCTTCTCTCGCCAGGATCATCCTCAGCACTTCAGCAGCTAAAGCTGCTCTTGAGGCAGAAGGTTTCAGACTTCAGAGCTGGGGAGCAAATGCAGAAGGATCCATCGGGAAGCAGGAAGAGGCTGCAGCCGTGTGCTGCCCAGCCCAGGCTGCTTCATTGTCCCTGCTGGCAGAAAGGTTGGGAAAGGGGCACTGCCAAAACCTGTGGTGAGATGGCTGCTTCCACCAGAGACTCAGTGGAGTCCAGCCTGCAGGAAGGAACATTCTCCAGCAAACTCATCTGTTCCAATGGCAATTAAAATGCTTGAATCTTTATTTATGACAATCTGGCACATTTGAGTGCCTTGCCACAGGCCACATGGTCACTAGCAAATGCCACATCTGGAAAGAGAATGTGAGTGTATTGATCCCTCTCCCTGTTCAAACTGTTCAGCTCTTTTTCTTTGTCATCTAGACTATGTTTTCCTATCCTTCCCTTGCTGCAGGTTCTCAGACACCACAGATGCTTGCACATGCTGGCATGCATTATACCATGAAAAGATAAGTGTGAGGCACATCACCTCCTCTTTGCTACTCTGGGCTAGGAGGACCTAGCCATGCTTACATACAGAACCCCAGCAACACCAGCTAGGGTCGTAAGGAGCACGACATGCTATTTTATGATGAAACGGAAATAAGTGTTTTCTTCATTGTAATTTTTCAATCTGCTGTCAGTTTAATGATATCCATCCTTTTCAACTATAGCTGTGTTCACAGTCATCAGGAGAATTTCTTCTCAGAAAGAAAAGTGTACTCACTGAACAACTTTAAAAATTACCCTGCCTGATACGCATTACTCACAAAGCTCATTAACATTTCAGTTCTCAGTTTGCATAATAGCTGAAAAATATAGGTCTGCCAGATGGAGTCTTTTGTGCATTAGAAATGACAGGATTTTGACTTCTAACATTTCAGATGTGCATAAATTTCCCTGAAATTGTTGGGAAAGGGCAAATATAAGAAAATCATTTATAACATCTCTGCACAACTGTCAAGAAGCTGAGATATAGCATGGGTAGATAATAAATTATAATCATAGACTTGTGGACTGGTTTGGGTTGGAAGAGACCTTAAAGCTCATCCAGTTTGAACACCTGGCCACAGGCAGGGATGCCTTCCACTAGACCAGGCTGCTGTTGCTCCAAGCCATGTCCATCCTGGCCTTGAACACTGCCAGGGATGGGGCAGCC
>JAOEHY010041525.1:0-19588 GCA_025447955.1 Psilopsiagon aurifrons
GCACGTGCGAAATAAATAAATAAATAAATAGTTGTGGGAGCAATCAAGAAAAGAAAATAATTAAAAAAACACAAACCAAACATCAACCAAAAACCCCTCCAACAAACCGCCAAATAAAACAGATTATCCTGAACTCAGGCGAAAGCTGGTGAAATTACTTGTTACCTTGTGCTCTAGAGGCACTCGCCTCCCAGTCCCGCACAGTGGGGTCTGGCTGCTGCCCGCTTCTGCTAAGGGGAGAAGCGGGTGGCTTGGTTGGGTTTGGTTGGGGCTTTTCTTTGTTGGTGTTTTTTTTGGTTGGGATTTTGTTGGTTGGGGTTTTTTTTGCCAAAATTCCAGGAAGAACATCGACAACATTAGAGACGTGATGCTAAGCACACAACTAGTTTATGGCTAAAATGACACTAAAATCACCAGGGCTTACTTTCTTTGCAAAGCAAGCTTCAAACACAAGCATATACTCATGAGAAAACACGTTTGGGAAAAAAAAATAATAAACTTACCCCCGCCTGCCAAACGTCACAATTGGTGGAACTCTTCTTTAGTGCTGCAGAAAACTTGGCCCTTCAAGCCCTGCGTTAAACACGGTGGCTACAGTGAAACAGAAATAAAATAAATTTAAAAAAAAAAAAAAAAAAAGAACAAGAAAGAAAAGAAAGAAAATGTTTTGTCATATATTTCTTAATAGTCTAATCTCCTTCAAATGTCTCGGATTTCTTTACAACCCACTGGCTACGGTCCTATAAACACCACCTGGGCAGTTTCACAAGCTTTAAAGTTTTGTGTGAGAGTGTGTGTGTGCGTGTGCGTGCGTGTGTGTGCGCGTGTGTGCAGTAAGTTGTTCAAAAGGCATCGTTACCATTCAGAGGTATAAAAGTATTGCCCTGATCTTTGGCGTGATAGGGTTTGTTTTTTGGATTTGGGAGGGGATTTTTTACATGCACCTCTCATTTTACTTAACTTTTTAAAGATGGGAAAAGCTGGAAGCTTTAGTTTTCGAGAGACTTTTCTCGTTATTCATCTGTTTGGTCGCCTTAGCTGCACAAAAGCGTATCAGCTGCGTTATGAAAAATGGCCTAAGCCCAGAGAATGTCACAGTGGTCGACTTATTATTTTAGTCCTTCTTAAAAAAAAAAAAAAAAAAAAAAAAAGAAAAAAAAGAAAACTCGGGGAAAGTTTGCTTTTGATGAATTCAATAAAAGCGGCGCTGCAACGGAAGAGATTTTAAGCTAAAACCATACAGCATGGGGGCAAAAGCTTAAACCAGCCAGATGGCCAAAGGTAGCCAGAGTCTGCCCACTTCAAACCCATACACTGAAGTTACAGTCCTCCGGGCTTTCAGCTTTTTTTATGTTTGTCGTGTTTTGTTTCCCTCCCCTCCAAACACATGTCAGCAAACAAATAAACAAAAGAGAAATTTTGCAATTCATATGTTACGAACCAATTTTCCTTCCGTCTCTGGAACCGGGACAAGGCAGGTTTGGTTGTTGGATGGGGCTTTGTTTGTTTGTTTTCTTGCTTGCTTTTGTTTGGTTGAGGTTTTTTTAAGACGGCGTCTCAAAGTCCCCGGGCAAGGTGTTACTTTTTAATTTACCAGCACCTTATCTCTCATCCCCAGGTAGGACTTCCCGGCAGTAACCAGAAAGGACAAGTAGAAAGGACTGCAAGAACTGGAACTGAAGGCTGTTCTGTGAATCAGTGTCTGTCCTTCTCCTTAGTAATAGACCTAAATAACAACAACCATTAATAATAATAATAGCAATAATTTCCCCAGACTAGAGACACTGTGGAATACGATGTGGGGTTTGCTTGTTCTTAGGAAACATCTACAAACATCGCCAAAGCCACTAGCAAACTCTATTCTCTTTCGGTTCTTTGAAATTTTTGTGATTTCAGTGGCACTTAAAGGCTGCCCCTGGCTTCCAGAAAGTTGCCCTGGCTGTCAGCGAGGGCAGAGATCTGGCGCCTTAGCCTGGACCTCAATCCGTGTCCACCTGCTCTGCTAACAGGACGGACCATTGGATGCCGCTGGTCCGGGGGAGATGTCAATACTAGCTGTGCGGAGGGAGGATTAATTTGCAGAGGTGCGGGCCAGAAGAGCCCTGTACTCCGTTTCCGGGCTGTTCTCACCTCTTTGCCCCTGTTTTCATAGTTATTCCCATCCTGCAAAACAAGGATTCTCTCGGGTAGGGAGCTGCTGCCCGCCCGCAGGTAAAGCCCTCTCTCCTCAGCTGCAGTAGATTTCCCCTGCCACGCCACGGGACGGACACTTGGAGGGGCCGAACCGGCCCCTCCTACAGCCGGTGGCTCACGGAGGGGCCGGGGCTGTCTGTCCTCTACCCGCGGCCCCCGCGAGACACCCGAAGCCACCTATGCCCCACCAGCAAGGAAGCCGCCTGCCGCGGGCTGCCGCTCACCCCAGGAGGGCAGACCCCGAGCTTCTGCCTCCGGTAGCGCGGGGGCAGTGGGCGGGTCCCAGCGGGAGGGCTGCGAGCCTCTGAGCGGGGCAAGAGCCGCGATGCCCAAGAGTGAGGGCGGCAGGTGTGGCCCTGCAAGGTGGTTTTGCCCTTGGGTCCAGCCTACGGGCGGGGGATACAGCGGGCAGCCCCTGGGAGCGGGGGAGAGGAGGGGTATCCTGTGAGGCGGCTGTTCCCAGAGGATGCTGAGGATTCAAAATGTAATATTGGACTCAAATTGTAAACGATTAAATGAAATGGAAGGAGAATAGCAGGCAACTCTGCTGAAAGTTGGATACAGAGCAGAAGAAGGAATTTGGTTTCGTGTGTCTATCCGGGTGTGCGAGTAGCGCACCGGGCACAGTCACCTCCAAAAAGCAGATGCACTGTGCAGTTTCCTAACGCCTCATGACTTCCGTGTCCAGGGCTGGTTCCCCATCAGGCGCTGGAGGGGTGACTACAGCACCAGGTACACCAGTGGGCGGGAGTGCAAACCAGTTTTCAGGCGTTTCAACCGCTGGTGCAGCAGTTTGTGAAAAGAGCACAAATCAGAGTGAAAAGGAGCTGGAGGGGGAAACTTCGGAAAAGCCGGCTCCTGAGCACCCCCTGCTCATGTGTATATCGGGCGAAGGAGTGCACACAAGTGTCCCACTTCACACCTCATGCCCTGCCGCAGCTCCCGCTGATGCCCAGGTCACTGGTCTAACTAGAGATCCTGCCTGTACCTTGGGCTGCCCTCAACGGGTCACCTCGAAGCGGGCAGGTGAGACGTCTGAGGGAATCCTGGTTACTCTCTGGGCGCCTTTTTCCCAAGACGTTTAAGTAATCCGTTAAATCAAAGATCTCGCGAGGTCAGAAATCGCCATATATTCCCAAAGAGCACAGGCTGGGAAAACTTGAAGAAACTTCGTCCAGATGGGAATGACAGCACATCATCGAGGGTCTTTTAGAAACTTTGGAGAACGCATTTAAGTCAGCCAAGCAATAAGGTTTTGGTTTTGATTTTGGGATACTTCATTCCCCAGAACATAGTATCGATTGTGAGGGGTTTTGCAAAAAAGGGGGTAAGTAAGGTGATAAAGAAGTCCCACCCTCACGCACACTAAAGAGTACCTGACCCTGCTTACACAAATGACCTGGACAAGTCTGGTAGCTCCCACCCCGAGCTGTCCCCTAGGCGCTGCCCGCGGCATGGGGCAGGTCTCCCCTCTCGTCCAGTGCTGTCTCATTCCCGGCTCTAGCAGCCTGTGCAGACCGCTTGGAGGTTCCCCGGGGAGACGGGGTGCAGCGAGCACTACTGGAGTTAGTTTTACCCTCGGGGGACGACCCCTTGTGGGGACACACCGCAGTGAGGGGACAGGTTTACTCCGCGCTGGAGGTTGAATACTGCTGCCGGGCTGCGCGCCCCGACCCTGGCCACCGGCTTCGTTCGTTGTGCCACGTCTCCGCCAGGATCCTGGAGCACCGGGACGGCTATTCCCCGCTCGGGGCACGGCGGGCCCGGAGCTACTCCGGAGTCACTCGCAGAGGTGCAGCCTCTCTATTCGTATTGACACGTGGTCACATTCACACGTGTGCAAGCTTTCAGACAGGCTGTCTTGTCCTCCCAACACCAGGCTAGTCGTGAAATACTGGTGTTTCCATCCCCGCCTTGGTATGACACCCTTCCTAAACCCTGCGGTGAAACCCGCCCTTGCTCTGAACCCTCTTGCTCTGGACTTTATACTCTCTAAGGATCGATCTCTGAGCTCCCATCCCGCCCAAACTTCCCGGAGTAAAGAGAAGTGAGCCGTTTTGGCTCTCGAAGTGTTTTCGCAATTCAGGCACATCTAAGGATCGGAGAATTGCAGAGATCTTTTCCCTCAGGCTAAAGTGTCTGTTAAGGACGGGCTTGGAGGCAGGAGGCATCCTCGGAAGTCCTCGCAGTTCTCGGAAGGTTGTATCTTGTCTCAGTGTTTACACCCCTTACTGCAAATGCCACCAGAATGCAACTTCAGTGCTTTGCGGTTAATATTTTTTGCCCGAGGTCTATCACTAGCATTAATTGTCCCAATAAACTAAGATATAGTGTGCATAATGCAATGTAACAATATGGTTATATTCCACGTGTATGACTTAATTAAGCTATTTGCAGCCTGATGCTGCAAGTCAACGGGTGTGCAAGTGGATTAACAATGTACTGTTCTCGTATCCTCAGGATGGTGCATAATTACTTTACTGGCAGTACATATCAATTTTTGATGATTGCAGAACACATGCTCACTTTACCAACAAGAGCCTTAATAACTCTCCGTTGTGTTTTAAAAAAGCGTTGTTTGGAAATATTTGAAAGCTTCTGCAAACAATGTTCGAGGTTCGTAGCTCGAGGTTTAGACCTGATCTATATTTGATGAACTGCAAAGGTGCTGAGGAAGCGCCGATCCCCGACTGCCCACTCCCTGTTCCTGAGTCCTGCGGACCAGAGCGGAGAGAAGCGGGACCGAGCGGGCCCGGTACGCAGGGCGTCGAGGCAAGCAGGCGGACGGCCGCGCGGTCCCATGGGAGAGCGACGTGAGGAGAAGGGGGGGGGGGGCACCGTGCCCCAACACATGCTCCTGACATTTGCAGGCGGAGTAATGCAATTAGGAAACTCGATTATCGGGCAGCGGCGAGGCTAGAGGAGCCCCTGGTCTTTGTTCCCGGAAAGATGGCGCCAGGCTCCGGTCGGCGGGATTCAGCATGCGCCTCTCCCGGCAAAGGTGGAAGGGGACGAGTGCCGACCTTTCGGGGGGGCAACCTAATTTCTGCATCCTAATCGTGTTGGGGAGGCAGGTACCATCCATCAAAACGAGGTTCCCGCACGGTGCCGGGTGGGGACAGGCTGCCTGCCCGCACGGCCCAGCGCTCCGGAGCACCAGGCACACTCGGCCAAAAAGTAAACAAAAAAAAAAAAAATTAAAAAAAAAAAATAAAATAAAGAAAAAGGACTGTAACAAAAGCTGCCGCTTCCCTCGGCACGCTCGGGCGCGGGTCAGGAGCCCGACTAGGAGGGCTTGGGAAGGCCGCCTGGTGGATAGCTGCGCCTGTCTGCACGGGCTTGGGCTCTGCATAATCAAACGCACGTGGGTTTCTTGGCTTGGGAGGGCATTTAATAACTCCCGAGCTTGGGGAAGGGCAGGCGAACGGGTTGGTAGCCCTGGCCAGGCGGCGAACAGCCTTCTGACAGCAGGCGAGTCCAGCTCCGCACGGCCTGCGCGGTCCCGCGCTCCCCGATCCGCTCCCAGGAGAGGTGGCGCTGCTGCTCAGGAGCCTTCCTGGAAAAAGACGATTTGTTCCTGTACCTGAAGCAGGTGATGTTTATGCAGAGACATCTGAATGACAGCAGGAGCGAAGGACAAATCTAATAAAGCCTAATAAACCGTGAGAGTCTAAATGTCATTAAACTTACAAAGATGAGAATCCAAATCACCGAAAAGGTAAATGTCTTCATTAGTCTGATCTCTGAAGACTGTCGAACATTTCATTAATTTATAATTTATGATTGTTTGACAAATATTGAAAAGTATGTAAATATGAGAGGGATAATGTCTTTTCTGCGGGAGATAAGGAAATGACCCAAACTGTACGTGCCTGCTAGATTACACACGAGGTTTCATCTATCTGTTATCAAACTGTGCTTTCCCTTTATACAACATATTGTGCAACTGACAAGTGAAATAGTGCAGATAAACCAATGGTTTAAAACGTAATAAAGACAACAGCCATTTGCATTTTTTACATTTTATTACAAAGGTAATTTACTATGACACACTTCTGAATGTAATTTATGAAAACATTTTAAAGCAATTATATAAAGTATACAGCACTCGGAGACACACAAAATCAGATAAATAATAAGCTTATGGATCTTCAGAGACTTTCTATAACCCTGAAAAGACAGACTTTCGCAGGAACCGCAGTAAAACATAAAATCATAGAAATAAAATGCAGAATGATGTAATAAAGAGGAAATGGGTATACTTCAAACTGGAATTGCAACATTAGATATTCAAGGAAAGAATCTCATCTATTTCAAGGAACTAGATCATCTCAGAATATTATTTTTTTCCTTCCTCTGCCTTGTGAAATAGGTATCTTAAAGATAAGAGGATTTCTGAGGAAAACGTCTTGCACCCCAGCCTTCTTCGGTGGACCAAGAAGTGGACCTTCCAGTGGGGAAAGAGAGGAGGCAAGGAGCAGCGTCTGCCTCACTTCGTTCTCCTGTGACAAAGGGGAATTACGAGTTTGTTATCAATCCTCTTCTCGGGGAGAGGGGAAGCAGGAGGCGCTGCTTTGAGCATAAGCGTGAGGAAATCGCTGCGCGGGGCAGGGGCCGAGGCGCGGGCAGGCCGGGCAGCTGCCGGCCCTCCTGCCATCTCTCTCCGCACCCCTGGAGGGACCAGGGAAGGTTCCCGTAGTGTCCCCGGTCTCACACTGCCTCTTGCCCCAGCGAAGCCCATGAAGATGTTGCCACTGTTTTGGTGGAAGAGGGGCACAGGGCAGGTCCACGGCTTGGCGTCCTGCTCTCCCTCTCCTCCCCGCTCCGCCGTCCCCCGCGGCTGGCGCAGGGGAGCTTTGCTGATTCCCGTGGAGAGCGGGTAGACGCCCAGAAACGGAGAGGGTAAAGCATCGTCTGAGAAATGTCTTTAGGTGCCACCAACAAGGTATTTGCACCCAGAGGATCAGTAAACCCATCGCGTGCAAATACCTGGCTCGTTTTGGTTTGGGTTTTTTTTTTTCCCTAAAGCCACCCATTAGACAATAAGCCAGGGAGTAAGCCAGGAAAGCAGAGTTGTGTAAAAGACCCCCATTCCCCAGAACGGGCTCTGTGTCTTTGTCTTTACATAAAACAGTGCCCTTTGGCCAAATGTGCCTGTAAAGAGCTTGTAAAACAAACCAGAAATCTCAGCTCTTCCTCGAGCCTACAGGCGAGTCGCTTTATTCCCAAATCTTGCAAATATGTTAAGAGTGTTAGAAGTAGGACTAAAAAGCCCCCTAGCAGAGCTGGTTACCTGCTGTGAGCCTCACTGCCACAGACCCTTTCACCAGACATATTAAATCTCTTACCCTAAGAAAACATGCACTTGTCACAGTTGAAACCCGACATAACGCGGCAGCGGGATATTAACAGTTTAGGGAACTTTATATTTTCCCCGGAGGGTCTTCCGAGTGGAGGTCCCTAACACGCCTTCCCCAGAGGCCTGAAAAGTTTGCCCTGGCTTCAGCCTTCCTGAGGGCCCTGTCCAGAGGAGTGCTCCGGAGTGGTGCCCTTTCCCATCTTCCCCGTTCACCTCCGGCACCTCGCCTTTGGCCTGGCTCTCAGTTATTTATGGGGTGAAAGAGATTTCAGTGGGATGCCAGGTAATTCACCCCCTTGAACCCCGTTTTTCCTGCCTCACTCTACCCTTCTGTTGTCACAGCTTTCTCCCCGACAGCAGGTCCAGGCGCCAGATCAAGGCCGAGCATGGAGGCAGTGCTGCCCGAAGCTGGGAGTCGCCTCACCGAGCCCCAGGAGCTAATCGTCCCATGTATTTCCCCTCCCCGCCTTCCGACACCACGCTGCCATTCTTTCCCAGCTCTGAAGTATGTGTTTTATTATAGATTATTTAATACGATGAGCAACATTCCCACCGCCCTGAGCACAGACTAAGTGGAAAAAGGTTTACTCGGTATTGAGAAGCAATTTCAATAATAAAAATTGAAAAAAAAAAAAAAAAAAAAAAGAAAAAAAGAAAGAAAGAAAAAGGTCAATGACGCGCACACAAGCGAAAAAAGCTCTCCAAATATCGCCAGAGGGGCTGAGCTGGCTTCCACCGACCTGGCCTGTAAGCTCCCCTCATCTCTTTTTTTTTTCTGCTGGAGGCAAGGATGTCCTGTCCTATCATCCCACGTTTGCTGTCAGGCCAGGTCCTTCCCGTCCGCTCCTTACACTAACGTTTGCGAGCACCATGGCTAACAACTGGCAATTGTTGAAAATGCTCAAAATGTCCCCCGTAAATTAAGTTCAATATACGTCGGGCTACGTGAAGACACTGTCTACTCATTTTTTAGGGTGCAAAAGGTTTCTTACAACGCTCGCGGGGCTGTAACTTGCAAAGAAAGCAGCCAGAGGCTGGGCTGGGAGAAGCCCACTGATCCCTAAGTCATAAAAGTGTACAATGGAAGGGCTTTATTGTTTCTCGTTAGGCAGTTCTTAAGTGACCCCGTTTATTTCTGAATAGCCATGTTTTGATGACTTATAGTATATGCAAAAACAAACTTTCCCGCAGTGTTTTTTTTTTCTCCGTCATGCTTTTCTTTTCAAACAGCCAGATGATTTTAAAAAGAAAAATACCCAGAAATGATAAATCGTGTTGCATAGCTAATGGCTGGAGGGCACGTTTACCAATTCATAATCATTTATTCTTGGTGATGTATGACCCTTACTCTTAAATCTCAAAAGCTTCTATTTGAAGGTGTAAATAGCTTTTTCCCCCCTTGCAGTAAACCTTACTGCATTAGCAGTGATTGATCTCCTGTACAATTCGTCCCAGAGTGCTATTTTAGAGGGGGAACACTGGCTTTTGGAGATTAACTGGGGAGTCTGTTACATATTAATGAACCTAGGAGATATACTAACGTTTTGGTAATTTAGTTATTTGTGTCTATAGCTTTCGCCGTTATTTTCTCTTAGACCCCCGCGGTTGTTATACATCGAATTAAAAAGTGGTCCTTCAGCATCATTTTTTCAGTGGCAACTAAACGCCATTTAATGTGAAAAACAAATGTTGACTTCTCTCTTGAAGGAAGTGTGTTTCTTGGCAAGACATCAAAGTGTTTTAAACTGTATTAGAAGGGTTTGTTGGTTTTCTTGCACGGAGCCTACGGTAATGTAAGGAAAGATCCTTTCTGCAGAAGCAGCCGGTTGGAGGGGGGAGCGGGAGCTGTGCCGCGCTGCACAGAGGTGCATGCTCGAGAGGCGCTTCGAGCTGCAGCAGGAATGCACGGGCACCTCTTCGCTGGGATTACAACCTTGATTAACTTGCTAATGAATAGGGATGTTAAAGAGTAGCCTGGAAATCCGCCTGTAAGAAGGGGGAGTGAGCAACTCCTAGACTGGGTTTAGCCTGCAGAGGGACCAACTTCACTAAAATGCCATTAACCTACTGCTCCTTAGCAGACACTAGGGCAAAACACCTCGGAGATGTCTGAGACGGGGCCGAGGCGGAAGCAGGAGGTGGAATCCCTGCTGGGTTCCCGCCTCTGCCCCTGCAGCAGCTGATGCGGAGCTGCGGCGGGCAGGGTAGCCGTAACAGCCGGGCCGGGCACCGCGCACTCACGGCGGGGCAGCAGCCCCCCGGGTCCCGGCGGATGGTCGAGGGTGGGGGGAGGGAAAGGAGCCCGGCCGGGTCTTTTGCAGCCGTTCCGCTCCCTATTAACTTTGACATCTTGCGCGGATTTATAAATTAGAGTTCATTATCCTCGAAGGTCGTTACAGTAGGCACCTCATCTAAGAATTAATGCGCTCAATCGCGCTCGCTACAGCTGGCTTCGCCCTGAGCTGTCTGGTGGGCTCAAGAAGCAGGCGGAGACTCCAGCCACTCCAGTGGGGACGGAGAGGTACCAGTCGCTCCTGCCCTCTGCCACGCCATTTATCGCCTGTACCCAAGAGCTTGAAGCTCAGCTGCGCGGCAGCCTGGACAGAGCAGCGAGCTGATCCCCCTGTCAAATGTATCTGCCGTTATTTTTGAAGGGAACAAGCACGTTTCTCCCCCCGCGTCCAGTCCCAAAGTTAAACGCTTGTTTAGGACAACCTCGAGAAGCAACAGTCTTTGAGAGAACTTTGTTTTCCCCTTCTCCTTGTGAATAACAAAGTGGTCATAGGCTACTCGGCCAGTTGGCGAGGAGAGAACTTTTGTTTTCTGGGGCGATTTATGTTCTTTATAAATATGTGGTTTGGAAAATAAAAAGAGACTTGAAAACGTTGTTACAATGAAAAAGGACAAATTAGAAGACATTTTCTGTGATCAAAGGAGGAAGAGAAAGCGAGTAGGGGTATTCAAAAAGCTTGACTTATTCACACAACTCCTTTGGAGCCCAGGGGCAACAAGCGTGTCTTACATTGAAAAGGCGGCTCTATTCAGAGTGCAGGTGCGAAGTGGTGTGGCACATTCTGCCACATTATGTAAAGGTTGTTGGAGATTAGTGTTCAGACTTAATAACTAAAGCGCTTGATTTACATTGGAAAAAAGCCCCCTCATCCGTGAAAGCAAAATAATTTAACGCGTGATCATTTCGAGTGCTGCTGATATCCTAATACTTGCATTGTTCTCTGCCAAGTACTAGAGGAGCGCGGATTGATGCTTTTGGGAACCTATCATTTACAGCCACTGAACTCTGCTCAGAACTGGAGGTCTGGAGGGGAGATAAAAGAGGGGCACAAGGGAAAAGTTTCACATTAGGGAAAAAAAAAAAAAAAAAAAAAGAGAGAGAACAATATAAATGTGCCAGTTCCCCTCCTCCGCGCAGAGGACCCCACGGTTCCTGCCCGGTGCCAGGGCGCAGCAGCACTTAGATCTGCTCAGTCGAAAATTGGGCGCAGGTTTCAGACACTTCTTTACTCCGCCTTCCCCCGTCGGAGCAGAATTACTTACCTTACTAATTATTCATATTTATGTAAATGTCATTAGTTAATGTAACTTTCTATAAAAAGATAATCAGGCGAGAACGGAGCATAGGTATTACCTTAAGTGCATTGGCTGTGGTTGTTTCATTCATATGTTAATACACGTGATGCGGTAGTGCCAGGCGTGGGGAGTGCGGAGAGGAGGGGAGGGAAGGAAGGCAAAGGGAAGAAATTAATAATAACAAAACCCCACAAAGCCTTTAAGTTTGCGTCACGGAATCAAGGAGTACGATGCCTTCTGATGAGCAGGACAAAGGGCGACCCGGCGCCGTCCCAGCAGCGGCGGCTGCCAGGGCATTCCAGGAACTTTGGGTGGCTTTTTGTTTGTTTGTGTCCCCTCCTCTCCTGGAGGAGAATTTTCTGCTTCAAGCCGCTTCGACCTACCCAAATCCTCGTGCCCGGCTGAGACCCTACATTCCCGAATGACCCGAATGAAAGTATCTTTGTACGGGACACGCACCAATTAAAATTGCAATACCTTTTTGCGTCCCTCTTTAGTGTAAGCATTTTGGGGCCATTTCCATAAATTCTCTGCGATAATAAAGGCTATAATGGGAACAAGGTGAGAAAGCTGTTAACCATTGTTTCAGCAAGAAAAGGTCGTAAGTCAGGCAATTGGTGTCTGACCTGTCAGGGTAAGGTATAAAGGCTTTATTCATGCAGTCGCTCACGATTTTCTCAGCTCTCACAAAAGTGTTTTTATGATTCTGTTTTCTTACCTCGTTCCTTAATTAAAAAGCTGAATGATTAGAATAGCACCTGCATAATGTCTGAACGACGCCTGCATACTAATTCGCCAGTCTTTACATCTAGTAATTATAACATAAAATCAGAGATTGAATAAAACAGAAGGATTTTGCCCCTAAAGCCCTGCTAATCCCCTTTTAAAAGAGTCTGCTGAAAAAATTCAGAACAGTTTCCGGAAGTTGGATTACCGACTTTTTTACTATTTACAATGAAATGATATTTCACACTTAAAGGAGTCTCTGTATTTCTACAACAGGTTTTTAAAGGTGGCCTATTTTCTAGACAATAACAATCCAGTGACTCCTTCTTTCTTTTCCTACCCATTCCCCCCTTCCTCCCAGAAATATCTTCATCTTTACCAAGTACACGCAAGGATTAATCTGTCCTCAGGTAGCGAGAACAAAACCTCTTTCCTTAAAACCTCCCTTTAACACAACACTCCCCCCCGCTTACTTCGGGACTCCCAGCCCAGCTCCCTGGCCCCGGGAGGCGGCCGAAGAGGGCTGTGTGAGGACAACCCTGTTCTGACCAAGTTCAGATGCACCCTGTTTTCCCAGCAGCTAGCAGGAGCAGGCGGTGGAGCAAGGAGCTATCGTTGCTTCACCATAGCCCCCCAGGGCAGAAGATAATTTAAGACAGCAGTGACCAGTCAAAAGTTGAAGAAAAAATTTTTTTGTGTGTGTCTTCCCAAAACAGCTTTGCGGGGGAGAGTGGGGTTGAGAATGGGGACGGAAGGAGAGGGTGATCCGTGCTTTTCTCTGGCCTTCAAGGTGGGCTGGTGCAGGTATCCTCGGGGCAGGAACGAGGCGGGGAGAGGGCAGGATACCCGAGGGTCCTCGACCCGGGTGGGGAGCACAGCTCCACACTGCTCACCCCGGCTCCCACTGGCGGGGTGCTCAGCTCGGCACCCTGGGGGGCTTCCCCACTCCGCACGCAGCAGCACAGTGGCCCGGAGACAGGTTCTGCAGCGGTGATGGGTCGTTCCTCTGGGTATCATTTTCTTGGAGGCAAATAATAATTAAAAATATAATAAAATAAAAATAAAATAAAATAAAATAAAATAAAATAAAATAAAATAAAATAAAATAAAATAAAATAAAATAAAATAAAATAATAAAATAAAATCAGCCTATTTGTTAGGGCGTTCTGTTTATTTTAGGAAAAATATTTCCTCGTAGCCCGGCGTGTTCGAGCCTTGCATGGGATTGACTGCTGCTGTGGAAGAAGAAGAAAACGAAGCTGATGAGTTGATGCACGGAACTGCAAGCGCGGGAGCTGGTGCCAGAAGCCGAGGGGTCTCGTCGCCCAACTCAGGAGAACTAGCGCCGTCCTCACTTCGGAACAGGGCAGTTCCCAGTGCAGAATTTGAGAGCAAATTCAGCCTCACGGGAAAGCTGCAGAGATTTCTCCGATCTGTTATCATCATTAGGAACACCTTAATCTGCTGTGACCTTTCATTTATTTATTTATTTATGTTGAAGAGTTGGTTTTTGCTGTGACTTTTGTAGTCCCCCCTCTTTTTCCTCTCCTAGTGTAATCCTGCAAAAACTCTAAATCATCTACGAGAAAACGGAGTCAACGTGTTGAAGATCTGGAGCTTTTAACTAAAAGCTTTAATTGCTATTCTGGCTCCATTATAACCATGGGAATGATGTGCTCTTTTGGGATCTCAGAAATTTTACATACCTCTTAAGCAGGCGCTCACCTTGTTTGTTTACTCTAACTTACTTTTATTTATATTACAGGAATATTCTTTCACTAGGAGGAACACGAAAAGACAAAGGGCGTAAATAAACTAACATATGTCCCAGAGGTTTTAGAGAAGCTGGAGCAGCTTAGCAAGTCATGTGGGCGATACTGGGAATCCAACATCTCTCCTTCCCCCCACTCCCATGTAACCTCCGCTTTCCTGTGCAATCCTTCTACCTTCTCACTATAAATCACACTCGTCTAGAGGCCGGTTTTTAGGGTACCAGCAGGTTTTTCCTTCGGAATGGAAAAAGGCAGGGAAGGGACAGGGAGGAATGGGCGCACGTCTGTGTGCCTGTACCTCTACGTGAAACTAGAAAAACCCTGTTGAATTAACAAATGTGAGTGGGGATGTGTGCACACACGCACACCCGCCCCAGAAGCGGGTACTGCCTGTTTTAGAGGGTCGGGCCCCGGAGCGGGACAGTGCGGGCCGGGCCATGCCGGGCCGGGCAGGCCCTGGGAGAGGGCCAGGCTGCGGGAGTGCAGGGGAGGGCCAAGCAATCCGATGGCACAGAGACACTTGATAACATCCCTTTTTTTTCATTTCCCTCCCCAATTGCAATCCTTTTTAGGGTTCTTGTCCCAAGCAGCCTACACGTGAGCAGAGCCCTGTTCAGGCTGGGGAGGTGCTGTGTGTGTAAACTCACGCGGCACCTCTTTCCCCTCCACTTCTCCCTGTAAGGCGTCGGAAACGGGTTTGGGTTACTGATTCATATTTCTAATCTTCCTTTCCTAAACATACAAAGTTCTTTTGTTAAATGAATGGTCTTTAATTAATGCACTTGCACAATGCAGGGGCTTGCATGGGGATCGATGATAGGAAGCAACAGGGGATGGTTCCTTCCAAAATGGTTTGTCAGCATTGAGAAAGAAAAGGCAATGTCTATAAAAGGACCACTAATAATGCCCACACGTCTCTCACCATGTTGTCTGAGGGGACATTCCTTCCCTTGTTGACAGTCAAGTGTAATAAGTACATGTCTTCGCTCAATCATTATAGACCATAGAATTGTATTCTTTAATTAGCATGTACTGTTAGCCCTCCTTTGCTTTATGGGCCTTTTTTTTTTTTTTTTTTTTTTTTTTTTTTCAGACCAGCAAAAATATTTTCTTTCTGTTCTTTTTCTTGAATTCTTTTAATTCTTTAATTATTTTATTTCTTTCTCTCTCTCTCTTTCTGTAGTCAAATGCATTCTTTATTGACAGTATCCCTACAAGTCAAAGCCAACTTTTTGTCATCTCCCTGTGTTAGGCAACTTCTTTCAAGTTTGTTTTTTTTTTTAAGAGGAGTCAAGGCAGCGCGCATGCGCAAGGCGCCCGCCGGGGCTAGGGCTGCGTTGCGCCCAAGGCTGCTGCATCCCTCTAAATTGCAAAGCTGAGGTTTAAAAACACATGCTAAGAAAACTGTGAGCATGTTCGCGAGCTGCGAAATCCTGCAATGTATTAAAATCGGTAAGGTGAATATGCTAGGCAAAGAAGGGTTACATTCACATTACTGTAGCTGACGAATGATTTTTCTCCCTTAAAAACAAATAAAATGTTACACATCTTCTTAGGAATCTTATAAACAGTGTCACCGTGACAGGGACTCATTTTGGGGGGAAGATTCTTCAAAAGAACAGCTTCATCCCTCATCCGCCCTGCCAAAACAATAACCCCTTGGGGGAGGGGGGAGCAGAGCCCTTCGGGCTGCTCCATCCGGAAACCTCCGATATCCAGAGTATTAGTGATCCCGGAGTCTCAGACTGGGGGTGCAGCAGTCAGGGTGCCGCTGCAGAGGCGAGAGGGGGGAGGGGGAAGGAGCAACAGCAAGACAGGCTCCTTCTCGGGTGCAACGGGGCTCGATTTTCTCACTCTGCATCTTGGTCGGTATTTAAAACCTTCGATCTGAAAAATGTAATCTCAGAAATGAAGCCAAAGATGTGTTTGTTTCCTTTTGTTCTTTTAATGTAAATGCCAACCTAAAACGATTAACATTAAAAGAGGTTAAAGACCAACAAAAGACACGCATTAGTACTTGATTGTACAACACATTAATAGTACACTGATTTGGGGAAATATTTTTTCACCTAATATAAAAAACAACAGAAAGACAAGGCTGATCACATAGTGTTTTAGGAATGGCTCGGTATCATCAATACAAACACATATTTAAAAGTGCACATTTGTAAAAATAACCGTAGAATTGAAACGTTTATAAATATTTATTGTAAAAAAATCCAAATATTAAAAATAAATAGCATGTTCAAACACACAACAGAACATCCCTTCATCAACATGTGATGAAGGAAAATATGGAATATAAGAAGTCTGGAAAAAGATACAGCATTATCAACTTCGCAAGTGTTTTGTGGGTTCTTTTTGCGGGCTACAATTTCAGAGGCTTCTCCCCCGTACAGTTCACAAGGAATATTGTAGATTTTCCATAAATATTACAAGATCCAGTATTATTATTAATAATAATAATAATAACAATAATAATACCCACTCTACTCCAGTTTGACTCTGTCTTTACTCAGAAAAAGTCCCATTAAGTTAATGGCGTGTCTTACAATGGCAGGATTGGGCTAACACTCTGTAGCAACTAAAACAGAAGTACACTGATGAGTTACAACTTCAAGGAATCCATGTCACAAACAGAGCATTGCATGATCTCCAAAGAGAAACCACTAAATAAACCTTGATTGGGGAATATCAGAACACACCATGATCTTTATAAAATGAAGATACAAAAGGGATCCAGCTTGACTATTTTTACATTTACGGACAATAAAACATGTGAGCATATGGAAGCCATCTCTTTGAATGCATTAACAACTTCGGTACATTGCATTATATACATGCCTAATAGGTATTCGGACTGTTAAAATGATCAAAGCCTTTACCCTTGTGTCTACTCTCTTGCTTTCACTCTACTGGAAAGAAAACGTTTGTTGGTCACATACTGGTGTTAAGGAAACCAAACATTTCTGACTTCTCCCTAGAATCACATTCTGTGCAGCATATGTGTAGGAATAATTTATTAGATGGAAAAGTTCAGAGGATAAAATGTAAAAATAATGGACATCATTTCAACTTTCGAAGGGTAAGGTCATACAGACATCTATGGACATCTGTATAGAGACAGAGCTTCACAGAGTCACAGTCACATATATCCACATGTATGTCTAAACACAGGATTCGATAGTTTGGTATTTTCTGCACCCTCTGGGCCCCTAAAGTTATCTTTAAAAGTTTGATTTTATCACTTTAGAAACGGTTTAAAGCTAACAGGCAGGGTGAGTTTGACAGAGAGGAGAACAAATCGCTGACAAAGAACCTTTTACGTTTCATCAGCGTTGTTAGGACGACGGGCAGGAATTTCTCAGATAATAACTCCCACTTCAAAGATTTCTCAGCTCAATAGAAATTGGACCATCCTTTTTATTCAACCACAAGGGCTGGCACTAAAGACGACTCAACTGTTTGAATTTTTTTTCATCGTGTTTATTTTTCCCCTATTCACTAGGGTACTTGGATAAAATAAACAACAAGACAATTACTGGAACATGGACTTCTAACTTTCCCGGGCCCATGGCCCAGCGCCCGTGGCCCCGGCCTTGCGGTTGTCAAGTTCCCCCGCACCGCGGAGCCTCCGCCGCCGCCGCCCAGCTCCAGCCTGGCCGGGCTGGGTCGGAGGGATGGAATGCGAACATAAGGGGGCCACGGGTAGTTCTCCGAGGCTCGAGGCCCTCTTTCCCAGGTCTTGGAGAGTTTTCAGCAGCTCACCTACTTCCTGGGGCAGAGGCGGCCCTAGTAGGGGTCCTTCAGCCCCCATCCTATCCTCCTCTGATTAAGGGTGGAATTGGAGAAGGAGGCACTTCTTGGATTTTGCGGCAGGGTTTTGATGCGGAAAGCCGGCCAGAAATGCTGGAGAGAGGGGACGGGAGCTAAACGCGAGCTGGGCTGGCAGACCCTTACTTGCTCTGGGGGAAAGGTGCACGGGACTGCCGAGCCGGAGCGGAGCCCGCTTAGAGGGGAGGGTGAAGCTCAGTAAAGCTCGGCTCCGCCGGAGTACATTAGGTGGAGGAAGTATATCTCTACCGGGGAGCAGATTGAGTGTATTAAGCTAGCATGAAACCAAAGGTCAGTGCAAATGTATCTTAATAGACTGTCTCAAATGGAGTGTGCCTCCTTTGAAGGCCGCTTGCTATTGCTCTCCTCATTACCATAGCGATCCTAACGTGGCATGCTGATGCACCATAAAACTCACACTTTCAACCCCAAAATCAGGCCCTTTGAACAACCCGAGCTTGATTAGACCTTTCTACTTTTCTTTCCCCCCTTAAAAACCATTTCCTTGCCTTTAGAAACTCGCTCTCAAATCCCAAACGCATTCTCTGATCCCGGCAGAAAGCAGAAACAAAAGTGAGCTGAGGAGACGGTTCAAGCGGGCCTTTTCTTCCTGACAGTCTTATCCATTTTTATTATGGTCTGGAACAAGTGCCCTGTTCGCGTGGGTTTTGTTTACCGGAAATTAAATGAAAATGATTTAGTTCACGTCAAACAAAAATATATACTTGTATGCACAAGAAAAAGGGCCTGTTGGACGTAAATATTATGTCCTTAATGAAAAGACAGACGGGCTCCAGACTTCGCCTTTCACTATTTAAGTATGACTTGCCTATTGCCATAGAAATCCTAACTTACCATGAAGATTCACCGTTGTGAAGAAATACTTCTTTGTGCGAGCTTGCTTTGATGTCTAAGGCATAAGATTCAGGCTTTCAGCTGCTTCTGTCTAGATTACCTTGAGAGCAACGGGGTAGACATCTGTAACAAGCAAATGAAAAATTAAAGGTGATTACCCTGCACTTCCAAGTACTTCTGTAAATAGAGAAATAGAGAAAGAAACAGATCTCAGGACACGATGGAAGCATCTTTCCTGCCCGCAGCTGCATTCTGTACCCCTCGATTTCCACCACAGAAGTTTCAGGGGTTGCAGAGGGGCACAATTCTCCTCTAGTTTAGGTTCCTTTTTCGCACATTTCTCTCTCCTAGGTAGTTCCCTACGTGCATTCCCAGCAGCGACACATTCTTGCAGAGGTGTTCAGATACAAAAGTTGCGGAGTTTGGGCCAGCGCAGAAGGGAACCCCGGCATGGTGCCATGGAAAGAAAATAAAGCTGCATCAGGGGACGAAGCCATGGATAGGAGTGTTTTTAGCCACTGACCAGCTATTTATTTTCCCCTAGCTTTTATATTTATAGATACATACATACTCGTGTGCGTATGCATGTATGTACATTGCACAAGCACTAGCCCCAGTCACCTGGGCGCAGAGGTGATGTATCAGACCCTAGGAGATGCGGTCACAGCCGCCTTCTGTCTGAGCTCAGCAAGCCACGGAAACCCCTTCTAGCAGCACATGCTATTTATTTGCCTATACTATCTGGTATTCTTAAACATCATTAAAGTAATTAAAACGGCACCATTCGGCAGTTTCAAGCTGCCCCAATGGAGGAGGCTGGTTTTTGTTGGGTTGGTTTTTTGTTTTGGTTTGCTAGGGATATTTTTCCCCTTCTTTCTTTCTCTGAACCAGGGGAGTGAACCCTCTGGGTTTGTGTCAGGTCTAGTTTGAAGCTCCGGGGCAGGACGAAGATGCTAAAGCCACGTTGCCGGACCGGTACAAGCATTTGTCATCGGGGCTTTTCTCAGGGCAGACGCCGTGCAGCAGCAGCTCCGGGTCCCCGCTCTGCCGGGGGGCTGCCCGGCCTCGGCCGTGACGTCACAGAGCGGGCTCTACCCCCTCAGCCCCCCGGGAGCCCCAGCGCCCACTGTTCCACAGGAGCCGCGCTCTGGGTGGGGACAGGCGTGTTTGGGTATTAGAAGCCATTACCAGTGGGAGCCAAAATGGACAGTCAATCATCGCACCCCCCCGGGCCTTTCTTTATTAGCAACTACTTGGGGGG
>JAOEHY010041528.1:0-10780 GCA_025447955.1 Psilopsiagon aurifrons
TCTCTCAACCCGTGGGAGTTACATTCTTTCGATTCTTCTCCCCTTTCTCCCCCCCGCCTTTGGAGTGGGGGGGAAGAAGGAGGGGGAAGTGAGTGAACAAACTGCTTGTTTTACGGCTGAAACCACGACAGTTCTTTTAGGAGGGGGAAGTGAATGAACAAACTGCGTGGCTGATTTACGGCTTAAACCACGCCATACATGCGCATAACAACAAGACTGTTCATCTTGCTCAGACAGTGGTACTGCAGTGTTTAACCTTATTGGCACCTTGACTCATTAAATTGTCTCTGCTATGAGCATATATCATTTATGTAGCTCTCAGGATAACTACCTGCTTTAGTGATCATATAAATTAATTGCATTGTCAATTTTTATGAAAATCTAAGCTAGCCACAAAGACATGGTCTTTTTAATATTTTATAAATGAAAGTTATTCCTGATTTATATTTGTAAATATCCACCATACCCTCAATGAAAATAAACAACTACACAATATATGTAATTATCTTGTGAATTGCTGAGGTATGGCAGATACATGCCTTGTTTTCTGACTCATACAAAATGTTTACCTATGGCAGGAAATTCAGACAGGTGTCAAAGGAAGATGTATATGTATTTTTCAAAAAAATTGAAGTGAAATTTGTATTTCACACATATAGGTTTTAGGGCAGGTAATAATTTAAATTTATAAGTCTGTAGCAAGCTGTTTTCCCTAAATCTTTCCTAATTTAATATTAGATTCCTCCTCACACTTAACTCTCCTGCTGTTTTATTAAAGAATTAGAATCATGAGCACCACCATTTAATTTGCATCCAATAACATCTTAAAATATCTTACAGAAGCAGAAGATTTCTGTGTTTTTCACAATTTTCCCATCTTCCCCAGCTTTTCCATCAGCTCCACAGCTGAAAGTAAAATGCCTGAGAAGTCAAATTTGCCACCAGTAACATAACTTGCAACTGAGTACCTTGTTCTAAAAAACTGGATTTCAACTGCTCCTTGCAAATCTTTTTGTTTATTTGGGAGAAGTTTTCATGTCAGAAACCACTGAAGAGTGTATGATTAAAGGCACTTTTAGCTACTATAATACAAAAATTTTGCAACTTATATTCATTTTCTAGACTGATTTTGCCAAGAAAGGTTGGTCCAAATGATCCTAGAAGTGTAGAATCATAGAATAGTTTGGGTTGAAAGGGACCTTCAAAGGTCATCTTTGAGGTCCCTTCCAACTTGTTATTGTATGATTCTGTGATTCTGTAATATTTCGAGCTTTAAACAACAGAAAAACTAGCTTTCTAACATTCCTGCCTTTTTGGGGATCATATGAGAATCTGTTTATCTGTACATGAGATGCAAAATACAATAAATACTGGTCTACAAAAAGCTTAAAGGTAATACAAAATGTCAATGTTGACTGTGAAGAGCTGAAAACAAAGAAACAAAAAAAAAACCACCTCTGAGTATTGAGTGATAAACTGAATAGCAATGCAAAGTTTTACATAAAGTACAACTTCTATACCTACATGAAAGGCTTAATTTATAATATTCCCATTTGGGAAATAACCTTGGAAACATTACATTTAGTTTTCTAAAAAACATCAATTTAATATACAGAAATTGTAAACATTTTCAAAAAGAAACAAATAATTGCTGTCCTACAGTCTCTTGATATTAAACAGGATATCCCATGTCCTGGTCTTCTTTAAAACTCTGAGAAAATGAGGAAAAGTTTAATCTTTGCATATTCTGATATTTTATTTTTTCTCTATATGTCTTGAATTCAACTGGACCGTGAAACAGAAGGAATGAATGATCTTTGGCTTCATCCACAAAGGAAGTTCAAAACTTTTCAGTTCTTGTTTTCATTTTTGCTCCACAAGGGTATGTTACAAAGATTTCTCAACATTCTTAGAAGCTGTGTTTCAGTGTCCCAGTGTACCTACCAGAATTGAAAAATGCATAACAACCATTTCAGTCTAGTGGTTGGTTTGTTTTTGTGGTTTTGGTGTTTTGTTTTTTTTTTTTAACATTAAAAATATTATCATACTATTATATTTATAAAAATTAAAAAAAAATTAAAATTAAACCCACAATACTTGAGTGAGAAAAACTAAATTGAGCCTCGGAGCAAATGAATGTTTGATGTTTGCTGCATTTTCTTTCTCAATAGAAGGTAAATAAAAAAGCCTTAATTTTTTGTTGCATACATAAATTTGGACTAGCAGTCAATGACAATAACTACTTTTAAGATGACCAAAATATAAAAATTTTTTTTAGTTATAGCTGTTATTTGATATTTGCTCATCCATAAAGCATGACTAACTCTAAAATCCACTTTGTCTCTCAAATCAATTAAATTTTAGACTTTTCATTAAAAAATGCATCAGGTAACCAAAGTGTTTGTTACTCCGTTTCACTCCTTCCTAATATTTCCTTGTCGAAAAAAATTATGGGTCATGGTCTTCATGCTGAAACAGGACAAAATGTTGATGAGGTCTTATAATGAAGGCTCACTTAGTTTGACAGCAGTCTAACACCAGGAAAGGGCCAGATTTACTAATGTGTTGAGCTTTCCAGAATATTTTGCCATGTAAAAATGTTAAATCACAGCCTATCTTTGCCTACAAACTCTGTGCAATTTAAATGCAAGGAAAGGGAACAATAAACATGACAGTGAAAATTTAGTTTATACATATTTATTTTATAATTTATTGCCTTGTCTGCTCCATCTAGTATTTGAATATGTCAGAAGTGATTCATAAATATGAGAGAAAAAAAGTAGTGGAAAAATAAGTCACTTTATCTTGTACATGAAACAAATATGAGTTTTCCCTGCAGTAAATACCTGTCTAAAGACATTCAAAAGTTACTGAAATCATGAGTATGCAAAGTGAGCATTTTACTTCATAAAAGTCAATATTTCAATTAAAGTGCAAAATGCCTTCCAGAGAAATCCACGGTGACCAATTACTTAGGTTTAGTTAAAAGTTAAATAAAGAAGTCAAATACTTACCTATTTCTTGCTAGGAGGGAAAATGATGAGATTGCATCACTGAATAAGGAGGAGAATGTAAAATAGGAATAACATAGATATTAAGTAAATTCACTGCGAGAAATTAACTTTTCCAGGGATACAAAAACTCTACTGACATAATCCACTCATTTATAGCTATACCAGTTATAACTGCTAACGCTATTGCATTAGTATCCTAAAATGCTATCAAAACAAAAAACCCCAAACAACCAAACAAAAAAAAGATGCATTTCCAAGAAGTAAACTTTCTAAGAAACACCTTAGAAAAGAAAATTAGGAACAGCTAATTTAAAAGATCATGAGAAAAAAGTTGTCAGTCCCACTTTGTTAAATGAATATAAGCTATGTAAACAATCAACTAAAACACCATGCTCAAAAATATTTCTCACTTTTTCCAGTATATTGATCTTGGATATCAATATATTAGAATCCTTCTAATTCCAATATATCCATGTGTAGTAAAATTTGTAGCAGTTATATACTCAGAAAGGCATTACAGAAACTTACTGATTGGGGAATTGTTTGTAAGCACACATTTTCTCAATATTGAGCACTGTAAGGATTTCACTGCTTTAGTAACCATAAAAACAGTCAGTGTAGCATTTCAGAAGGATTTGGCACACCATGTAAACAAATAAAACTGGAAAGTAACCTTCATATATACTTCAAATGGCAGCATTATGAACCTTCTCTAACATCCTCTGGAGCAGAAATTTCATGAGGTTGTATTTGTTTGACCGGAAAATACATTTGAATCCAGAAAAGAGTAAAACAAACTCAAGGCACTCTTGGCATAAACTTGGCAGATCTTGTTATTTAAATGTTGTCAATTATGTACCCATACAAAAAGTTGGACAACAAATATTTCCAGTAATTAATTTAAGACACTGGTAAAAAGTGAGAAATCCTTTCCCAGAAATATATCATCAATAAGGTAACAGAACAGGGTCTTTTAACATTAATGCCAGGCTTTAATCTCCCTCCAGGGGTGGGAGACAGTAGGAATGAGCCTAGATGTTATTTTCTGGGCTCTGGAAACTGCACTGAACTAAGGAAGCTTTCTTGCTTATAGCAGATTGAGCCACGTGGATAATTATAACTGTGTTTGGGTCTACAAGCAGAAGACAATAAGGGCAACTGCACAAGCACTTTCAAAAACTGTTCATATATCCCCAGTTCTGGGGATTTTTACATTTCAATAATAAGCAAATAAAAATTATCTCCAATTTACAACTTAATCTTGCCCAGGCAAGATGAGGCACTGATTCTCTCATGCTACAGTTCAGCCACTGCCAGGGAAAAGGACAACAGCCTCATATCACAACCTCCTCATACTATCAGGAAAAAAGTCACAGGAAGTCTGCAATAGCACACAGCGAAAGGAGACACAGAACAGGAATGGGAGGCATTAATGTGGGGATCTGTTACAGACTGCCTGATTAAGAGGACTCGGTGGATAAAGCACTGCGTAGACAGAGAGGAATAGCCTCACACTCGCAGGCCCTTGTTCTCATGAGGGACTTCAATCACCTGATATGTGCTGGAGGGACGGTACAGCCTGGCACAAGAAATCCAGGAAGTTCCTCTATTGTGTGGAAGACAACTTCCTTCTGCAAGTAATAGAGGAGCCAACAAGGAGAGGTGCCACGCTTGACCTTGTGCTCACCAACAGGGAGGGCTGGTTGGAAATGTGATGATCCAGGGCAGCCTTGGTTGCAGCTATCATGATATGGTCAAATTCCAGATCCTCGGGACAGCGAGAAGAACCTGCAGCAAGCCTACTGCCCTGGACGTCAAGAGAGCAGACTTTGGCCTCTTCAGAAACCTTCTCAGTAAGGTTCCATGGGATATAGCCCTAGAGTGCAGGGGGGCCCAAGTCTGTTGTTTGATATTCAAGGATCAGCTGTTGCAAGCTCAAAAGTGTTGCATCCCAACTAGAAGGAATTGCATCAGGAGGGCCAGGAGACGTCCTTGGATGGATAAGAAGCTGCTGAAGAAAATTCAAAGGAAAAAAGAGGCTTATAAAAGGTGTAAGCAAGGACAGGGGTCCTCGAAAGACTACAAGGATATTGTCTGAGAAGCTAGGGAGCAGGTTAGGAAAGCTAGGCCCTCTTAGAATTAAACTTGGCTAGGGATATAAAGATGACAGGAAGGGGTTCTATAGGTACGAATAAAAGACAGACGAGGGAAAACATGGGCCCCCTTTGGGAGCTATCAGAAGAACTGGCTACCCTTGATTTGGAGAAGGCTGAGGTTCTTAATGACTTCTTTGCCTCAGTCTTCACTGGCAAATGCTCTGACCACACCACCCAAGTCTTGGAAGGCAGACACAGGGACTGTGAGAATGAAGACCATAGGCCTACTGTAGGAAAGGATCTGGTTCAAGACCATCTTAGGAACCTGAATGTACACAAGCCCATGGGACCTGATGAAATGCATCTGCGGCTCCTGAAGGAGCTGGCAAATGAATTTAATAAACCACTGTTCGTCATATTTGAAAAATCATGGCAGCTAGGTGAAGCTCCCGATGACTAGAAAAAGGGAAATATAACCCCCATTTTCAAGAAGGCAAAAAATGGATGACCACAGGTATTGCAGACCAGTCAGTCTCACATCTCTGCCTGGCAAAGTCTTGGAGCAGATTCCCCAGGAAGGCATGATAAGGCACATGAAAAACAACAAGGTTCTTGGTGACAGCCAGCATGGCTTCACTAAGGGGAAATCCTGCCCGATCAATTTGGTGGCTACGGAACTGATGGACAGGGGTAGAGCAGTTGATGTCATCGGCCTGGACTTGTGCAAAGCGTTTCACACTGTCCCACATGACACCCTCGTCTCTATATTGGAGAGACATCAATTTGTTAGGTGGACCACTCAGTGCATAAAGAAGTGGCTGTATGGCTGCACACAAAGTGTTGTGGCCAATGGCTCAGTGTCCAGCTGGAGAGCAGTAAGGAGTGGTGTCCCTCAGGGATTGGTGTTGAGACCGATCTTGTTCACAATCTTTGTTGGTGACACGGACAGTGGGATTGAGTGTGCTCTCAGCAAGTTTGCCAATGACACCAATCTGTGTGGTTCGGTTGATTGGCTGCAGTTCATGAAGTGTCCATAAAAGTCCCAAGCAGCAAGATAATGGAGTCTCTCCTGGTTTTTGCAACTTGTGATTTGCTCTCTGGCAAGCAGCTCCTGCTGATCCAGCTGCATGGCATCCTGGTCAAGGTCTCTTGCAAGCAGGCTTCCTCTTCTTAGCAGCACACACTGTCTTCAGTTAACCTTCTTTATCAGCCTGCAAAACCCTAACAAGCCCTTTGCTCTCAACTCAAGTGAGGCTAAGTGAAAGGATGGATTGCTCACATGTCCATTAACTGAAAGGAATGCTTCCACAGAATGGGTTGCCCAAAGAAGTGGTAAATGCTCCATTGCTGATGGTGTTCAAGGACAGGTTGGACAGAGCCTTGGGTGGCATGCTTAATGTGAGGCGTCCCTTCCCGTTGCAGGGTGGTTGGAACTAGATGATCTTAAGGTCCTTTCCAACCCTAAGTATTCTACGATTCTATGATTCTGTGTTTTCCTTCTAGCCTGTTCATAGTCTCCTAAAACAAATAGAAACAAAACCCAAAGATCTTTCCCCTGATATCCGTACTGAAAAATCACTCCTCACATAGTGCATTTGCTAGTGTACTTCACAGCTGGTGTCCTTAGAGGACTGCTGAAGAGGGTGTTGAAAATTCCATAAATTAAAACAAATGGTGAAGTAAACAAGTGCAAAACATTCTTTACTAGAATTATCTATACTGTAAAGAACTTCAGGGCAATCCTCAATTCTTTCTCATTGCTTTAAGTAGTGGTAAGCACACAAATGGTGCTCAAGAAATAAACAAAACTGAATCACACCCGCAGTGAGAATTTAAGAAAGTGAAAACAAGAAAAAGAAAAAAATCCACAGGGAACACACACAAATATGTAGACTGCTAACATATCTCAGTATTGCCCAGAATAAAACTCTGATGTTCGTGTATTGATTCTGATTAAAAAGTTTTACAGCATGAGTTAAAAGAAATATTTTAAATAGACTTCAAATTGCAGCCTACAATGTCATCCTTATGAAGCTTAATGGTAATGTATTTAAAAATAACACCTCTGAAGAAGAATGATGACTCAGCAATTCAAGCAGAGGTGACAAACTGAAAGAAATTTTACTTTCTTTCCAAGAGGACAATACTGAATATTTGAACAGAAGAGATTTGAAAGAGCAAGGCTGAGAATGGGAGGGAGGAGAAAATACCCTCTGACTACTTCTGAAAACAGAAAAACTACTTTGTCTCATTTGCAGATGCAAAAATATAAAGAAAGTGTAAAAGCAGAGGTAAGTTCACATAATCAAAAAACTTCAAGGACTTAACTGTGCAGTGGAAAGTTCTGAGGCTAAGGAAATGGCACAGGGAATGTAAAAATGGGATTTCAGATTGCCCTGAGGTTCATGTACTGCCTGCAGCTAGATCAGCACAAACAAGATCCGTGGTTTGCCTCATTCCAAACTAGTATACATCACCTGAAACTTCCTTCTCTTGTAATCCTCCCTGGACCTCAATAAACCTCATGGAGCAGTGTGAAGACAAAAGATAAATTTGCATTTATGAGAGATTTGGACAATGTTAAATGTTTGTGAGAAATTTAACACAAATGAGAAGAGTGGACAGAGCATAAGCATCAAGTTACTGAGAAGCTGGAGGTGATTTTGATTTCCATCTCTTCCATAAGCTCCAGAATTAGAGCTAGTGTCAAACAAGTTTCTGTTACTTTATGGTATAGTCATCTTTGTTGTCAGTTTAGGTAGACCCTGATAAATTTGACAAGTTCAAGTCCATGAGCAACATATAACTTAAGAGTATAGGGTTGGGAATAACTTTCAAGATCAGGTCAAGTGATACAGACAGTTCGTATCATCAGGGCTGTAAGCCCCAGGCTGAATGCTTTTATGCAGATGCAAACTCACTGTATATTCTACTTGTGATTTATGATACTAGAATAAGAATTATTATGTTAGTACCATCATAGATTTAATATCCTTGCACAGCTACATGTGTAAGTACCCGCAAACATAAGAAGCAATGTAGGAAATTTATTGAAATGAAATTCTGCTTTTAGACAGCAAAAATGTAAATAATGGGTTGACTGTGTGATTTACCTAAACTCCTACATCCAGAATAACATGAAGTGAAATAAGTTTCCTTTGTCATATTTGTTACCAAGAAAAGTAAGACTTGCAGATGATATTTTATCTAAGAGTGATTAGCTTGTGGTAAAGACAATAGCAATCTTTCAGAAAACACAGTACCTAGTACGAATAGCTGAAGAGAAAATACATATGCTGTTCTTGCATTTTTAAGTGCTTGATAAGTTCAGCTTTATGTTCAGTTATTGTACCTTAATAATCATGTGGGGGCACCTGGACTGTACATTATTTTGTTAGTTTTCTCCATTTCTTTTCTGTACTTTGAACATTGCAGCAGCTGATCAGCCTATTGACTTTGTAGCTCTAGTGCCTGTGTCATCATGTTAAAACAGATGAATTCCCCTTCCTCAGATGCTGAGGAAATAGCCCCACCCTGTGAGTTAATGTCAATGCCTTTGATGTCTTTTAGCATTATCTGCTGCACCAAACTATGCTGCGCGCATTCAGACATCTCCTTGTTCTCTAAGGTGAAGAACAATTTCAAAAAGCCTTGAGATGAAACATCAGTGTAAGAGGATAATAAGCCTTCCATTTAATGAAAGGAAAAAGGGCTATTAAAAAAAAACCCAAAACCTCACAACAAAACCAACATAATGCAGAATTGTATTTTGCCAGTAAGGAGAGCACAAGGAAATGTATTCTCAGACTGCCTGGATCCATTCACTGATATAATGAGGAGATGATCAGAATTTTCTCATGACACTATCCTTGAATCTTGACTTCTGAGTGGTGCTGGCAAGTCAACAGAAGACATCAGAAACTGGAGAGCTGACATGACCTTTTTTCAAGTGCAGCATAAAGTACTGGGCAGTGAAAATGTATACCCCATATATTTGTAATGTAAGCCCAGCAGTGGTAAATTTTCTTTCAAGAAACATTAAAATAGCAATATTTCTGTCTATAGAGAAGACGAAATATATACAAAAAGTTTTTCAAAAAAAAGAAGCAAATGAGGAATGAGGCTGTGAGGTGGCATAGCATCTTTACAGTGTACATAGCATATGTACGCTGGTCACACTCAACCTTTTCTGGAAAACAACTGAGAGACTTTAGAAAAAAAGGTGGACCGAGTATGCAGAGGATTGGAAAATTAAAAAGGGAAAAAGGGAAAGATCTCTTCTTTCTTTTCTTATGAACACATTTTCACTTCAATAGTGAAAAACTTGCATTAACTTTTTTTTTATAATAATTTCTGCATTTTGGCATAGCAAAACAATCTCACGTCTCCTCTAATAGACCTACTTATGTCACTCTGCCAGTAATTTCTGACCAGAGGATCTTCCACATGGAACTAAAAAAAAATAAATAAAATTATTTTTTCATATAACTTTCCCAAGGTTATCAAGCAACACAACTTCAGCAAAGATTAAAATAAAAGGCAAAACATTTTTAATATATAATTTTAATGGATAATGTTGACATTTTTACATTGTCAAGTGCACTGTTGGAAGTAATTCAGGGTTGCCACCAGTCATTTTTGAAGCTTCATATTTTCATACACTATCATTTGTAAAAATTAATAACTATTTTGTAGAATTGTGGTTTTTTTTCTAAAAGCTTACTTTTTTAAGTGCTCCATATGATCAATTTCTAAAGTGCAGTCCTCCTAAGAGATGTCAAGAGATGAGGTTTTAAAAATAATATTATACACAACAAAAAATATCCAAATCAATGAAAATAAATCTCACATTTAAAATTTTTACATGGAAGCTTTTATTAAAACAAAAGCATAGTATATGCAAAACTCCATGAGCTTAAAATTTTCCATAGAATATCCTTGAAATATTAATGTTATTTTTCACTCAAATGATCTCTGAGATTCTCTTGAGAAGTTTACAGAAGGTACACAAGATGTAGGAAAATAATATCCAAGAAAATTTAATTTTCCTGCTTAAAGAAAAAAAAAAAAAAAAGGTACATAAGACTCTTTAACCTACTTAAAGCCAAGGAGCTTTCAGTTTCACAAAAACACACTTTATTGTCCTATGAAATATTCCTTTAGCCAAATGGAAGTAAAAAGAGGAGTGGGGGAATTTTGAAACTATAAACACGTGTGAGAGCTGATGATAGGAACAAACCTATCATCCAATTAGTGAAAACAGCATAGGTTCCCAAGCAGCTGAGCCTTCTCATAGAATCACAGAATCATAGAACAGTTAGGGTTGGAAAGGACCTAGTTCCAACCACCCTGCCATGGGCAGGGACACCTCACACTAAACCATGCAACCCAAGGCTTTGTCCAACCCGCTCTTGAACATCACCATCAATGGAGCATTCATGACTTTCCTGGGCAACCCATTCCAGTGCCTCACCTCCCTCACAGTAAAGAACTTCCTCCTTATATCCAATCTAAACTTCCCCTGTTTAAGTTTAAAACCATTACTCCTTGTCCTATCACTGCAGTCCCAAATGAAGAGTCTGTCATGGGTTCCGCAGTAGCAGTCATTTTTCTCCTTCTTAGTAGCTGGTGCAGCACTGTGTTTTTGACTTGTGGCCTGAGAACAGTGCT
>JAOEHY010041529.1:0-25449 GCA_025447955.1 Psilopsiagon aurifrons
GGTGAGGCACTGGAATGGGTTGCCCAGGGAAGTTGTGAATGCTCCATCCCTGGCGGTGTTGAAGGCCGGGTTGGACAGAGCCTCGGGTGGCATGGTTTAGTGGGAGGTGTCCCTGCCCATGGTAGGGGATTGGAACTAGATGATCTTAAGGTCCTTTCCAGCCCTAAGTATTCTATGATTCCATAGAATTAAACTTGACTAAGGATGTAATGTATCTGCCTCCTTCCTAAAGATGTCATCTTCCATCTTTGAAGGCTTGTATGGATTTTGACGTTTTGATAAATATTCTACAAAGTTACAGAATTTGCCTAAGCTTACTAGTAATTCCTTAATTTGATTTCTAATGCTAAATGGACATCCTGTCACTGACTGTAAATCCTATTAACAAGAAACCTATCCACATGTACCCCTCCAAGGCCTCCCATGGCTCCCACCAGGCCCAAATTTTCAAGCAGTTCAGCAAAATTCCTTAGCAATTTATCAGTTTCAGCAACCATGGTCGCTCTTTCTCTCCAGTGTATTAAAGCTCTCATGTGGTGTCTTCTTGTCCACTGCATACTGGAACACTTCATAGGGAGGACACAACCTTTTTGTTGTTAAATGCATTTTCAGCCAAATAAGACTTGGGGACTTGGGCTCATGATGAACCATCCTTGCTATGTTCAGAGATTATCAACAGACTCAAGGACTCATCCCTACAGCTATCCGTGTGTGTGTGTGTGTGTACAAGTGCAATACAAGGACCATTGCCATGTTAGGAGCTTGTTGGGATGAAAATACAGAGCAGAGATTAATTTTCTTCTCTGTGAAAATGTGGTCAAGGGAAACAAGCCATAAAGGGTGAGTTTTGCTTGCTTGTGAAAGGTTTACTACCACAAATAGGTTGCACTTTTCATCTGAGAGGTATCAAAGGCATTTTGTAGACCACGTGAAATGTGTGGTTTTTTGCTTATCGCTGAAAATGCAGCTGGTGTAGAGAAGGGATACAGTAGTTGCTAAACAGCCCACAATGAAATGGTGGTTTAGAGCAGGAAGTGAAGATGACTAACAGCCAGTTGAAAATGCCAGATATCATGGTAATTACAAAACCAGTAAAAAATTAGAAAATTATTAAGCTAGTGCCCCTTTTTTTACTGTGGCCTGTGGTTGCTTCAGGTGCTATGGGCGGCAGAGTCCCTCCAGCTTTTTTTCTGATCTGTGGTCAGCATTCTCCCTGCTCATTTCAAATGTTTGTTTAGTCTCTTCTTGAAGTAAAATAGGTTGCATTAATCTTACTCCATCTAAAAAGACTCAAAATAAGCTAAAGAGATAAAATATATACAAATACCTTATCCTTTGCAATTGTGCTAACTAAACAATAGTGAACAGTAGATACCCCTCATCGTCAATCCCTGCAATTCCTTCTCTCAGGTAACTGCATTTTATTCCTTTCAATATCTCAGTATTATATAATAATTGATGATAGGATTTGGCCAGGATGCAAGCCTACAGCTTTGCATCTTGTGAGATAGCTGTAAGTTACAATAGTTGCTATAGAGGACACTGAGATTCACAGTGTACATGTTCTGTTGCTTTTGCACTACAAGAAGCTTCTTGTGGTGGTTGCTGTCAGAGGGAGGCTTTTGAATGAGATGAATATTCTGCTCCAGTGAAGCTAGTGTTAACTTGTGCCAGATGGGAAAATTATTTTATTTCAAAATTATTACTTACCTCACATAACACCCCTTTAAACTAGTATGAGAAATGGCTAAGGAATTAGCCATGTAGGTAGATTCTGCAGAGGTGTGTGGCAGGAGGACCCAAGCATGATCAGACTATGGCACTTCATGAAAAGGCCTGGAATATGGAACAGACAAATTGTTCCTTCCCATGCCATGAAATCCAGCCTCCTGGAAACTAATGGAATCTGAAATTATTCACTGTATGCTGTGTTGCTTGGCACCACATGACAAACAAATGTGACCTGGCTGTATTTGCCCCAGTAGGCACATTTGGATCTCGGACAACATGGTGAGCAAACAGGAAAAATATGTAGATTGTTTGGAGGGACTGGTGCAGTTGGTGGCAGAGAAAAGGAAGATAAGCAAGATCTTGTCATCAGTTTTGGCTGGGCTTTTTGGCTGGCACTATACAAATGTGTTGCTAACCAAAGTGCTGCTCTAACACGCTTGAAATTAAGAAACAAAAGCCAGCCAGAAGCCTATTGAGCAAGGAGTCATGGAATTGCAAGCTTTTTTGATGGGACTTATCTGTTGGCCTTGGAGAGGGACCTCTGGTAGAATAACTTGACAAGCAGATTAGTAGCTAAAGCATTTTCATAATCTTTTAATGGGTGTGAGGAGGAAACTTATTTCCCCAACTGCCAAAGAAAGTTGTGAAGTGGCTGAAGATCTCTTAGGGTAAAAGCCTCAACAAAGTTTCAGTTTAGTCCAGTGAAGGATTATCGACACAATAACTTCAAATCATTTTTAAGTTTATTCCCTCCACTTTTCTTTATGTTTTGGTACCAGTCACTGCAGGATTGAAGTTCAGGTTTATATCCACACTGCATCCCATATCTAGATATGCAAATAGTCGCGCTCTTTCTGTTTGCTAAAGATAAAAACCACTGGTGATGCTTCTATGGTGGCTAGCAGCCTACCCATCTGCAGTAGGATCAATCACACCGAAGAAATAGCTATTATGTCTGTGAAATTCTTGAGTAATGAGATTACTTTCTAGATAGGTGATATACCCAGAGAGAACCTGAAACTGCGTTATTGGCCTTCACCCAGGTAAACAGCCCAAGTCTGGCTGGTTGTGAGCTGGGGGTGGAAGTCTGGGTACATCAGAGGGTAAGGATTGCCACCCACTGAGGCATGGTGGCAGACATATCACAAGTGTGATACAAAACCTCTTGGAGTAAAATTCTTTCCAGGTGATTAACCTTTGAGTTTTAACATTTGCCGTGGGTGCTTGTGATTTGATATTGTGGGTCACTGGCTACATAATAAATTGTGTATTAGAATACTTAAATATGCTGTCTTGATTTTCTGTGCATATGGAATTTCTCTTTCCAATACAGATAAAATAAATGCAAGTTTTCTCAATTTGCAATTCATTCTCAGAAGTATCAGATGAGGCTCCATATTTTTCTTTGACTATTTCTGCTGTTACAGGAACATTTCCCTCTACTGAAATGAGTACCAGTCTGATGTGCCCCCCTGCCATGACCTGCTCATGTCATTCTTTCTGCCTCAGTTTTTCTTAGTTTGTAAGTTAGTTTTGTAAAGGGAGGATTGAATCTTCCAGATTAATTAGTTACTCTTTTTAGAGTACTTTGAGGTGTTCACTAAAAGGTGCTTGCACAGGAGCACAGCATATGAAGACAATGAGAAGTGCTCAGCATGCTCTTATCAGGGCTTATTAATCACCATGTAAATTTATAGTGCTGTGCAAACATTTCATGGTGATAAGACCTCTGCTTTACTGACAGATCTCTGATTTAGTGCCCATTGAGGAGCAGGAACTATATGCCTCACTTCCCATCATGCAGTACTGCATCATTAGGACTCTGCTGAATGTGCTTATGCAAAGACCGAATACAGTTTAAACATGCAAGATCTTCTCAAAACATATTTCAGGACCATGCTACCAACAAGTCTGTGTTATCTATTGTGGCTTAAGTGTCTTTTTAAAACAAGGTCAGAATGATACACATCATGAATGTCTGTGTCGTAGACGTATTGATGGATGATGCTGTGCTGCTTCCAGAAGAAAAACGTTATTGTTCTTTTCCAATCAGAGCAGGTAAGCAGACAAGCAGACTGTCTTGAAACAGGGTGGAATGCCTTTTAGTGATGCTTTCTGTCACAGCGCCTAAATGTCCAAGGAGAGACAGTCTGCGGGAAGAAGGTGTTAATGTGGATGAAAACTCATGCAAAGAAAATTTAGTAGGAGAGGAGGTATGGCCTGTTCAATGTGGGAAGCAGTCTGGGAAGGCTGGAGATGGGTTGCACTACAGAGCAGCTATTTGCATTGCACGTGGGTTTTGTATAGTGGAATTTAAGCATCTTTCTTAGAATTTAGAATGGGAACATGTCCAATGTAATTATTTTTAAAGAGCAGGCTAATAAGTTCAGTGCGTACTAGGTTTTCTTTGTAACAATAAAGTGAAGAAGAGTGCATTGGAAAACAGGGTGATCTCTCTGCTTCAGTGTGCAATGCAGCTTCTGACAGAGCTCAGGACACTAGTCTCCTCTTTGAGTGCCTGGCTGCAAGAATAATTTATTTCTCTGAAGCCACTGGACTTGACCTTTGCAGGGCCACAGTGCTATGCTACATGAAAGGGCTGTGGGGTCCAATCAGTCAATGGCTATTTCTTCCTCTGCACACGTGAGTGAGAGCTACCCTTTGGATGAAGGTAACTTGGAAAGATTTGATATTCAGAACTGGGTGAGGAGATTCGCTCCTAACACAGGCTCTGTACTTCTAGGATGTGTTTTGTATGCATTGAGTTGCTGCTCTTATGATGCTATTTTGAGATAAGTAGGGTTTTTCCTTCTCCCTGATTGGGACATTTAAACTAAATGTCACGGATTTACAGAATAAAGAGATGAAGTTGGTATTTAAATTAGAAACAAGATGGAGAGCTTCTATACACGCTGTCTGTATCTGAGCTGTTGCCTGTGTTTACACTGTGTAATACATTGCCAATTCTGGCAGCATATGCAATGTTTACCTCCTTGTGCTACTGAATTGAGATCCCTCTGTAGAAAGACTTGCACACCTGGCTTGGCTTCACTGCTTTCAGGGCTGAGCTACCAGGAGATGCACAAGGTGGGCATATCAAGTCAGACCTAGCCTTGCATCTCTGCGTCAGAATCAGTTGTGTGTCCTCTGATAACCAGCTACTGAGAATTCATTCTCAAGCTTAAATTTGAAACTGTGGAATCCCAGCACAGGGTATAAGGCATAATGCTAGACTGTAATTAATTCTGACTCTAAAGCCCCAGAGCCTGCTCCTTCTTTTTCACTATTGACCTAGAGTGGCAGCAGTGGAAGGAATCACAATGCCACAGCACTATTTGTTTGGGGACACGGCATGTAGAATGTCAAGGATGGAAAGTACCAGCTTGCTCGTAGTTTGGTACTCCCGAGACCTTGTTTTGGATCTGGCTCACTCTTTCATTGGCAATTTTTGTTGGACCTTCTTAATCCTTATTGGTATCTGCAGTGACTGTCAAACAAAGGCCACCCAGGTTAATGGTGTTTACCCCTTGCAAGTGAGAAGTGACCTGTATTTAATGAACAAAATATTGTGCAAATGTGTGTCACTGTACTAGCAGTATTGTGCCACAACCTGTGTTGTTATCATCCTGACACCTCTGTGGGTTCATTTCTGCCCTACTTTTTGCCAAGAACTCAGTGGCCTTGTGCCCTCAGCATTGCAATACCAAACTGCGAGAATGAAAGTATGCAAAAACCTCATGCCTTATTAGGGTTCATCCAAATGGGAGGAAGAACTTGGACAAAAGCAAACTGTAATCTATGGGAAAAAAAATGTTGGGTTCTAAAGAAATTATACGTGTCCCCTGTGACTAACCTTCCTTTCCTTATGCTTCCATGACCAGCCCTGAGTTGGACTTTCAGATGAAGAGATCAAGGCAAGCATCTTCACACCTTGCCAGCTGAAAAAGATCTGTCAGTATAGTGCATCTGAAATGAAGTCTATCAAGCTTCAGCTTGTGCTAAAATCTTTTGCAATCACTGTATTTTCTGATACTGGCAATGTAAATAGTGTTTAGTAGAATAAATAGTGATGAGCCATAAGCAAGGTAGGAAAAACGAAGGTGAATTTTTTTCCTGCAAACTATTTAGGATGGACAACTTGTGCTTTCTGAAGTAACAGTACCTCTGGAGCTGAAACCTGTTCATGTGTTGCTGTCTGGTTTGGCAGACAGACCTTTCCACAGCAGCCTCTGGGACCTGGTTTTCAGTTGCGTTTCATTTGTTTGTTTTCAGCAATACACCATTTCTGGACTGTAGGGAGATAGTTATCCAGACTTGGACTGGTCATAGGGCTTTGCCCACCCTGCAATCACTGCTCACTGGCTGTCTGAGCCCCACTCAGCGCAGTAATAACACACCCAGAAGATATGTATGCCCACAGGCTCCATCCCACGGTGAGCAGGGAGGCAGGCTGGGAATTCCCAGGCACCCTTCACAGCTGCTGCAATCCTGCAGGGTTTGTTCCAAAGCAACACTTATTGCATAATCAGGAAGAAAACTGATCAACCTACCAAGGAAACCCAGTTCAAGGCTTTCTGCACAACATATCTGCGATAGGAGAGTGGTGGCTGTTGCTGAAAGAAATAGGCTTTGGAGGAAAATGCTGGTGTGTTAATTTCATTTGGCAAGGACAAGAATTTGAAGAAATAAAGCCGCCTGGCAGGCGCTGAAACCTGAGGTATTAGTGGAGTGGGAGGAGGGAAGGGGGAAGGGAGGCAAAGCAGCAAATAGGAGAGAAAAACCTGCAGGGTCATTACCTCTGATCAAATATCCCGGGGTGCACAAAGCATTCAATAGGTCAGCTCTGCTTTAGGAGCTTGCGCCACTAAGAAGTACTTTAGGCGACTGATTTAAATGCTCTCTGCTGAGATCAGACAACCCTGTCAAGAGAGTGCCCTCTGTTGTACGTAATGGGCAAACGCATGACACAGCGAGGGACTGCTTTTCTGCAGGCTGTCCTTGTGGGTGATGTCTGCTATATTTTCTAAACAGCTCTACTGTTCTCAGTTACTTATAAATAGGTATGGACTGAGTTTACACTTAGAGGAGTAGAGACATTGGAAAGAGGCATCTCTGTGTGTCTGAAAACTGTGGCTGTAATCTATCCATGTTCTAGCTGTGCATTACATTTATAACAGCGTGATTTCAGAAAGAACAGAGAGCTTAAAATCCTTAATAGAATTATTCAGGAAGCTTCCTCGCTACAAATAATGGCAAAAATTCTATAATGTGTTTCTGCTACAGTACATACAGACACATGTATACCCACTCTGTTCATTATTAGGAAGTAACAGCTGTAATCATTCTTCTCTTTCACATTTAGAGTCCTGGAGTTTCATGGAAAAGGCTTGGGAATGTTTCTTAGACTTTCAAGAGTTTTGTTTAATATTGGTTTAGTAATTACTGGAAGTAAGGAACCTGCCATCACCTTTGTTGGGAAATTGTGCCATGTCCTGATATTTCCTGCTCTTTAGAAATCATGGTTTCCATTTCTAGTGATCTCTTCTTGCTGTTTCAGAGCTGTTGTTAATCAGATACAGAGCTAACATCTGGACCCTTGTTGTATCTGACACCTGCTATGTCTTCAAGGAAATGTAAAACTCATTAGCTTGTTTTCTAACATCAGCTGTTCAGATGTGCTTAATTTGCATCCACACCTGCATGCACTGAGTTCGTGCAGTCAGCAGGACGTCCTACTCCTAACAGTGTTGTTTGCTACTTAACCCAACCAATCAATACTGACAATGCTGAGAAGCAGGAAAGAAATATAAGGTAAGTAATTCTGAGGACTTTCTAACTACTGCTACCTGAAAACCATCTTTTTCTGCCTGATATGTTAGTTAGTTTTCATCTTGTGCAAAGGCTTCACAGATCAACCTAGGACTTTCTGAGACCAGGCCTGGAGCAGAGTTTGGCACCACACTGAGACTGATGGGGAAGGGGAAACCTGAAGGTAAATTTGGTGCTGAGAAATGCTGATTTTGCATATTTCTATGTTCCTTATAGAAACAACTGTGGTATTGGCATCACAACTTTTTAAAAGAGGGCAAAGGTAGAATACAGAACCCCTGGGGTTTCACTGGTTATAAATGCCTGCAGATACTGGGGAGAGGCAAATCTGCTTTGGGATTCTTCCATATACAAGACACAAAGCTCATGGAACATTTTATTCATCTGGAAAAATGGTGCACAAGGAATTTTTGTGACTTTCATTTTTCCTCTGTAAAATAAACATCTTTAGGAAAGAAGTCCAGGTCTGAACAGGAGTGGGAAAAGTTAAACACAGCTGGGCCACCTTTTATAATAAAACAGCACAAAATCCAATCACAAAGAGTAGGTGGAAGATGATATCTGCAAGAGAAACACAGACTAAATGTTAGTAATTCCTTATCAGCTGTCCTTCACTCTTCTCTTCCCACTCCCATCAATGTCACAGCATGCTCCTAATGTGGCTCTATTCCCATATTAAGTTTTAACAAATAGGCTTTGAAAAGCCTTTTTCAAACCTTCTGCAAATAGAAATGCTTTCAGACAGCTCTGTTGACCCAGCGAAACACGCTTGTTCGTTTTGGGGAAGAGAGTGTGAAAATAAGAGAAAGTAATGCTCAGTATTGGAAGCTATTGGTATTTTATTGTCCAGAGTGATGGATTTGCCAAAAGGAGGAAAACAAAGTGTGTGATGTTAACAAATTAAATTTGCTATTGAAGTATTTCCCTTTGGGTCAAATTTACTACATTGTTCAGCTCTTTCATTCAGCTCTGAGGTTTATGTTGACAGATTCACCCAAAATCCATATTTGGGACTGATATTTTCATTGTCATACTTTGCTACTTACCTGAGAGTGTGCAAAATCTGGATAAAGCTTTGCCTGTATAAAATAATGGAAAAAGATAACATTGGGATAGCATGTTTAAAAAGGGCCAAAGTGCATCAGCGTGCTTTGTAAAAGCAGAACAGGTAACTTTTGCCAGATCTTTAAATGCTGGATGTTTCATCTTCTTGGATTAACTGTCTGAAGTTATAAAAGGATCTTCAGTTCTTTTATCTTCTAAAATAGAAGAGGTTTTATTGGTGCAACACAGTGAACTGTAATAATGCTGCTCTATGTGTATTTGTGATTTTAGATTGGCTTTCAGGTTGGTGTGGATGTAGTTAATGAACTAGTATAAAGGGCTCTAGTGAGAATGTGATGTAGGCATTCCTTGCTCCAAGGACCTGTTTCAAAAGATGTGCTGGTTGTGCAGAATTAAACCAGCTCAGGGACAAATTCCTGGTGCCTCCAGGAGGCAACAATTAGAGGAAGCAGGCATTGTTTTATAATGGGGAAACCTAGTGGCAGTTCAATTTGTGTATCAGGAGGGATAGACATGAAGGGTTAACCTATCAGAGCTATGGGCATGCTGTAGTACCAACTCACCATGTAAAAAAATCCCCTTCCTGCCGCTCCTAAGCCTGACCTCTCTCCCACTCATGTACAACCTACGAGAGCTTGTCTGGGCTATTGCTGAGGTCAAATCCAGGTGAGCAGAGTTTACATTGCTAACTCAGTGTTTAAGTGGTGTGGCCATTGATCGTTAATGCCAAATGGGTGCCTTTACTCACTTTGAACTCTGCTGGAGCCTGGAGGGGACCAGCTTCTGTTCAAGACTCCTGCTGCCATAGGGACAAATGCTCTGGCAGAGGGCTTCTGCTCCCTCTGCTTGCCCCTATGCTGCAGCCACAGGTGGCTCAGAACTTCATTGCTTCCCAAAGGGAGAAATGCCCCAGAAACCCAGTCACTTACTGCTTACAGTGATCTCCGCCATTAAAACACCTCCGGTCTGTTCCATGCGCTGCTTTCTTTTGTCACATGTCTCAAGAGATCAGAGAGAAAGCCATGTATACCAAAAATACTAAAAATAGTTAAAAAATCCAAACCCAATTCTCATGTTCCCAACCAAGGAAATGAAATCTGTATCAATACTGCTGCATATTTCTAGAGATTTTTTCCCTCTCCTGTAATTATTATGGGGTTTTGATGGAGAGATGTGAGGAGTGCATTTTCTAAGGATTTTTGTGTGCCACAGCCATTACAATGACTGACAATTGTGAGATGGTAGGAGTGAGCCCAGATGGGTGCCCAATTGCTAATTGCAGGTCCTCCTGCACTACCTTTTCTACCCTGCCTTCAACAAAACTCTCGTTAAGAAGGAAGTGGGGAGCTGAACTCTATCTGTTTAACCAGTGACCTCTGTGAAGGCTTCTGTTGTTGTTTATTGCTAATTGTTGCCCATTGGGTAGAAATAAGAAACACTAAAGCTTTCCATATAAATCATCTCCTGTCCAGCACTAATGATGCTTGTCACAGCTGACAAGGTCTGTATTGGAGGCAGTGCTCTACAGATTAAAGGTCCTTGTCTGTACCCTGACCTTTGCAGATCCCCAGCTATGGGCATTTTGTTTTTACAAACTCAGCGTGTGGTAATTCTTGCTATGAATTGCTTGTAAGCATAGACCCCCAGCTTGGTTCAACCTTAATTGCAGCAGGCCACCAGCTGCATTTTTGAGCTGGAAATGGACTCAAGGGATGTTAGCCTGATTGAGCAATTATCCTGTGCTGGAAGATGAAGAGGGAATTCCACCCTGTGTCTGAAAGGATGATGTAGATGTTTATCAGTACTGTCAGAAAAGCAGATATGAAGGACTGGTTTTGTATTTTAAGTCTGGTCTGTGGCTGGATGAAAAATGAAAGAAATCTTTAAAAGCAAACGAAAATCTAAGCCCAGAGGATTTGGGGTTTTGCCCTCGAAACTTAGAATTTCCAACAATGCATGTTTGTCAGTCCTGCAAGTTTTGCACAAATCAGTGCCCCCTGCTTAGCACTGAGGGTGAGTAACGAACTGCTGTCTTAATTTAGCTCCTGGTCTGAGAAAATGTTTAGAATGAAAAGTTGGTTTCATGAGGAGTGATGCTTTCTCTTCTCCAGCAAGAAATTCTTGTTGCTGGAATGACAATATGTCAGCCAAAGAGTATTGTAGGTTTTCATTTCAGGTTAAGTAAAATTCAACTTCACTTTATAGCAATGACACATTCATTGCTTGAGAGAAGGAATAATGAAGCTCTGACTTAATGAAGGACAAAGAGAGAAACCTTTAAAGAAACACACTTCAGTAACTCTTGCACCAATGCTCACCTGCCCATGCTAAATAACATGCCTGTATAGCATCCCCACCGCATTCCTACCTAAGCACACAAGAACCTGCTTTTCAACCTTAGTTCCCTCTCCAGTGAGAATTTATGTATTTCATGCAGAATAGCACAGCTGCAAAGCAGTAACTTACTGTAGGATGGCAGACAGGACTTTCCCTGGGAAGGGGGATTGCAAGGTTTTGTTTGACTAGCAGAGAGCTTTGAGCCAGGTTCAGCCGCTGCCCTCAGGGTGCCCTCTGCACCAACATGTTTGGTAAAATGGAAAAAGTTCTACTTTCTCCCTTTTTTCAGGCTCATGTTTAACTGCAGCTGTTTGTCAGACGTGACTGTAGCCTGGGATGTTGACAAACTGAGGTTTTCAGCGGCAATTGTATTTCTCAATATGTTTAAACAAGTTGCCCAGTGTTGACCCATGTGGCATGACAGGGGTCGGGGGGCACTGCTGGCCACTCGGTTTCACGCATTGCGGTGAAGCCTTGCTGCTGGCCTTGCACCTGATGTACCCTCAGGAAGGTCTCGACATCCTCTGTCTAAATTTAGCGCTGTTGTGTTTCTTACCACTGGGCAGGAGAACTTCTCGCTGTCGCAGATATGTGTCTCGCAGTGCAGCCAGACCTTGGACAGCTTGGGGATGTTACGGAAGCGGAATGCATTGAACTGGAATGTTGCTCGGCTCGTTTTCCCGTTCTCATGCACCACGATGGAGCTGTCTGTGGCACACCTGTGTTGTATGTGGAGAAGCAGTGTCAGAGCCTCCATGGTTTCAAAGAGACATCTCCTGAGATTCCTGATTAATGCATTTTTGCTGCTGTCAGCAAGCTTCTCTTTTGCCACTTGTCCCCCAGCTTTAGGTTATCCTCAGGGCTGGGCTAGGCTTCCCTAGGTCCCACTTGCACCTACCCCTTGGTGATCAGAGGCCAATGGATTTGGTAGAAATACTCTGAGGAGGGAGTTGCCCAGCAGTTGTTGAGAACCACTTTGAACCTGGGGAGATGCAAACCCCAGATTAGCAAGGAATGTCCTGATTGTCAGTTTATTAATTACTACTCCTTCCCTTGCTCACCTGTCGCTTAAGCCCTTAGCTTCCACTCCAGAAAATATGTCAGAACCAATTTCTGATGTTTCAACGATGAAAGGGGCTTCTTTTATACTTGAAAACTTGGCATTCTTTGAAAGACAAAGAGAAAGGCATCATACATTACTAGTAACATGCAAAGCAAATGCATCAGAAAACTTCAGACAGCTCTGGAGAGGTGGTCTCCAGAAGTCCGGGCTCTTACTACCTGCAAGCTCCAAACTCTACACCTAGTTGTAGGACTACTGCAAGCATAAGATGGCATTTAAAATCTTTTTGTTAATGTTTGGCTCATAATAAGTGACAAAATTTGATGCTATTTGGGTTGTGGTATGTGTTACATCAAACCATGGGTAGGAAGCGAGGTTGCTGCTGCTTCTGGTACATCAGGGGTGGTGGGGGAAGTAGTGCAAGAAAGACTGGAGATAAGTGTATGAAATAGGAATAGGGTTGGGAGATGGCCATGTACCAGGGAAAAGGAATGAAGACAAACAGAAAATACCTGCCCATGTGTAAAAGTTCACCACTCTGTGATGTATACTTCTGGTGGCCAGCATGGAGGGAGCTGAGGGGACACAAGTGTCCAGAAAGAGCTTTATCTGCTATAGACATTCATCCACTAAAAAGCCAGACTGCTCAAAGAAGTGCAGTGTGTGTTACTTGGGTGAAAAAGTTTGGTTACAGATACACTGAAATACCTACCTTAAATCCTGCTGCTTTTTACTGCATAAGATCATAATGAAGCTAGTACCAAAACTACATAAGGAGTAATATACTTAGTCATAGCATTGGTTTACTTAGTTAAATCTACACAGCAGGGTTTAGGAATATGTAGTTCTGGCACTGTTGGACTATTATTCCCTGCCGTGCTTGTTCAGTTACTTGGTACTGATTTTCTTATGTATCTTTCCTGCCTACACAGCGAGGTGCTCTGAGGCACTATATTATTTCCACTTTAACATCTGATAGATTGGATGCACTGAAGTCAAGGCTCAAGGCTGTGTTTAGATCAGTAGATCAGTGTTCCATGGCTTTAATGTACCCTAAGAAATTCTCATTTAACCAAAGATTTCTCTCAAAGGAGAGAACTTGCAGAAATACTGTCACAAAACTCTTACAGTCCTTGCTCTAAAATGAGTTGAACCTGATATAGTGCTTCTTTTGTCAAGCTATTCCACTACACTGTTTTAAGGTACTGTCTTGCTCTTCACAACAAGTTCCAGTCTTGAAGGTCTGATTTCTGTTCAGGCTCCAGCCTCTCATGCTGCATCACAGCCCTTTGCTATTAACGGTGTGTCATAGATTAAAGGGCAGGTGAGGTGGAAGTGTTTCCACTGGGTTATGCTGTAGCTCGGATGCTGTTTCTGGGTGCGGAAATGGGCACCTGAAGAACCTGAAGTATAGCCCACTGGAGGCAGGGGGCAGCATCAGGCAGCAGCGGAGATGAATAGCAAGGCAAAATGAATCTTTTATTTTCATTTTGCCAGAAAGAAAAAAAAGAATATTTCATTGAAATGAACATTTTCTCCCCAGTGAAAATGTGAACAAAATAACAAAGGAATAGTATATCAGCTTTCTGAGCTTGTTCTGCACTTGTGCTCAGTGGGAAAATGGACTAGTACAGCTCAGTCACTCCTTCCTTGACTCCTGGGAGCCCCAGGGCCATTAGAACAAAATAGTCATCCGGCAAAATATTAAAGTACCAGAGACCTATTGCTCACTGTTCGTCATTTGTTTTTGCAGCCATTCTGTCAGGTGTTGACAGGAGCAGCGTGGTACCTCCTGGTTCCCTGCTGGTTCATACTATCAGTGTGCCATATATCAGAATTAAAGACCACATGAGCTTTTATGTGGCACCCAACCCTGACAAAAAGTTTAGTGCTCAACTGGTGCCCAGAATGTAGGAGTAAAGGGGAGAAATTTCCATCTGTCCATCTGTGATAAATATTCCGTCTTCCTGGACTGTAAATTTAACACGGCATGTTACTAGTTGTGCTGCTTCTAGCTGTGCTAAAATAAAGAGGCTGTTCTGGTGCTTCTGGCTGTGCTTTGGTTGGAAAAAAGATTCCAGGATCAGGAGCTGGTTGCTCCAGCAGCACAACAGAATCATGGGGAGGAGAACGATGTTTCCAAACATTGCCCTGATATCCAGGAACAAAATTTTGTTGCAAAAAAAATTCCAGCGTGACTTTAAGATCTCTGGGGAACACAAAATATCTGTCAGGTGAGAGAGGGCAAGGAAACAAACTGCAAGAGAAATGCATGGGGTTTTGCTGTGCTGATAGAGACTATGTGATAGCAGCGGTGCTGGCAGATGCATGCTGCTCCTTGAGTGAGACTACAAACAAGCTTTGTTCTTCCTTATAAAACTTATTGGCATGTTAGAAATGTATCTCTCAGCAGAAAAATCTGTTTGATTTGGAGGGATTAAAAGAACAGCTGGCATGTGTCTGCTCTGTTAACTATATCCCTGTAAATCAACTGAAAAAAGTACCCCTGTAATTATCTGTTCCAGGCTACTAATGTGCTCCATGACACATAAAAGTCAGTAGCAGCAGCCTCTTTTTCCAGCACACAGACTGAAGCCTGCAGAAGATGAAAGCGGAAAGCTGGGTGGCAAAGAGGACTTACAGAGTAGAAGTTGAGGGACAACTGACTTTCAAATGAGCCGGAGCTCCCATTCTTCACATGGATGGTGGCCACCCTGGGGACATAGAGTTTCTGTATGAGTGAGGTGTGGTGTCACCCTGAAGACAGGATGAGGCCTTCTCACAGAAGAGGACATACCTTTGGTCAAAGGCAGCCTGGTTCACCAGGTAGTTAGCATTGTATGTGCAGGTGAATGAGTAATTCACAGGCTGGCTCTTCACAATTACTGAGGAGTCATTGGAGATGATGGAGTTGTAGAAGTGATAAACAGGATTCTTGAACTGTTGATGGTGAGACAGAAATGTAGACAGGACTAAGTCTTTAAGGCATCTGCTTCGTACTTTGAAACATGAAGAAGACTCTATCTGGTGACATGCCCATGGAAACATGCTTTTGTACCTTTTTATATGCTGTGCTGCCTATACATATGCCTTAATATATGTATGTTCTGTGTAATACAGGTCTAAGTGGGTTACTAACACACTGACTAATATTACTAAACCTGTAAGTATTTTGCCCGTAGATCTGAAGCACAACTGTTTGATTCTTCCTTCTCCCTGATACTGCAGTCCTCCTTCCATCTATACTTAAAGCCTACTCCAAGCTGAAGCAAACAGGACTCTCAAGTGAGGCTGGCTGATTTCTGAGTCCAGCTTAGAAATGTGCATCTTGATAGTCTTACCTCTGATTGTGTCCCACAGTATGATTTGTTTTTAGGTGACAAGTCTGGGATGGTGAATTGGTAATACCCAGAATCGTGGATTCCATTGTAGCAGATGCCTCCAAGTGCGAGCTGATTAACCTCCCATCCGTAAGGACACTCTGGAATTTTGGTAATGATGGTTTTAGGATAGCAGTATACCAGAATTACATCTGAAAGGAAAATATGCACAGAGTGATATTCAGTGGTGTTTTTCTTTCAAATAGAAGCATACCTGCTTTCCATTGGGATTAAGCATCCATGAGCAGGGGTGTGTGCTGAAAAGTCTCCTAATGTGAGTAGCTTTTGTTACACAAAATTGACCTTTGGATTGTTAATTCTGTCCTCTTTGGATGGGTTTAGCTTTTGCCTTCTAAAATCAATGCAGAACTTCTGGAAATGTTGTACCTTTCTGGAATAGCTGATTGAGGAACAGAGACACTGCTGAGAAACCTGACATGAAAAATAGTTGCATAGATTAGTTTATGCTGCAGAGCTTGCTTCTGTAATGCTACCGACTCTGTAAAAATAATATTGGTGAAGTTGTTTGCCAGGTAGATCTGCACCCTTCTGCAGTGGTTTTAGATCTAGGCCATGACAGATATTCTGCCCTTTCTCTCCTTGCACTGGCACTGCAGCACCAGCTCAAAATGGATTTTTACAATTCTCAAGTTAAAAGCTGAGATCTAAAAAGGAATCGAAAAGCCTGACCCTGTTAATGGCAATAATAAATGCATTGAAAAGCCTAGCCCTGTAACTAGCAATATGAAATGAACTGAAATTCTAGCCCTGTTAACAGTGATGGTTAATAGCAGTGCAACATATTTCCAAACATGGAGACTACTAATAGACCCATGAATATTGAACATTGTGACTTCTGGCAGAATTGGACATTTTTCAAAGAGAATCATGCAGTGTGAATTTGAATGCCTGATGGGAATTGAAAGGGCAAATACTCGCTAACCATCAGTGACCTGAAAACTGAGAAAGACCTCCAATTACAGTTAGAAAAAAGACACTCTGCCTAGGATTATCCAATTATTTCTTTTAAAGCCCTTCAAAGTCTCATTTTTATCATAAAAACCTCATTTTGCAGCCTTTCCATGTCTGTTAGGGGATGCTCAGGGAAAGACAACTATGGACCTCATCAGCTTGCTTCTTTGGGTCAATGAACCTTCAGAACACACAGGCTGATTCTGCTTGTGTTGGTGTTCGCATCTGCAACACTGGTGACTTTACAACTATGAAAATTCCCGCAGTTCAGAGAAACTGCTTGTGCAAATGAAGGTACATAAATAAATGGCCAGAGGGCCAAATATTTCAGATATACCATGAAACTACTGACAGTAGTCTGACACCACTCACATAAGAAGCAAAAACTATATTGAGCCATATTCCAGCACATTTCTAAAGCACACTACTTAATTGTAGTAAATTCTTTACTACAGGTCTGCACCAGATCAATTGGGTTTCTAGGCAGAAATCAGTGTGCCATTAAAACCTTAACTTCAGTGTTTGTTTTTTTTTCTCATTTAATACAGCAGTGTTGTTCAGCAGTTCAGCCCAGCACATTAATTCAGCACTAGCCATCTGATTACAAGTCAGTGGAACTAAAGCTCAGCTTGTGCAGAAAAGATCCGTTGCATCTAGCCTGTGCTATTGCAGATAATTTCTAACTGTTGTTGGTTTCTTTGCCATTTTATGCCTGAATTCTGCTTCTGCTTGACTTCATTGCACCATGATTATTGCACAGAGTTAAGCATTCTGTTAAGCAATTCCCTGTGGGCTAGGACTTTAATGGTATGTGCTTTACTGTGCTAGCTGAAAGCAGATCAATAAAAGAAATGTAAGGATTAACTCTCCAGAATCAACAGTTTAACTTTCTGAAGAAAAACCTTTCCACTTTTACATAGAAAAAAATCCCAACAACCCATCCCCTTGGCAACTTAATCACAAGAGAAGATCATAGGAAACTTAAGTTATTTTACCTGCTTTATTTGGACTGCAAGGCCCTGCAAGAGCTTGAGCCAAGATGACCAGCAGATAAATAGTAAGAGTCAACATTTCTTGCAATGATCTGAGGACACAGAGAATAAAAGCTGAAATTGTTTTCAAAATTGGAAATAAAAATAATGCGTTGAGTGCAGACCTGAAGCTGCAGCTACTCTTAAACATGCTCTTGCAGAGAGAAACAAATAACGCTAGTGATAGTCTGATGCCCAACGTAATTGCATCTCCAGGATAAATACTTCCAAGACCATTATTAGTGCTGTGACAATTTTACTATTTCAGTTTAGTGGTGGCTTTTGTTTATTCTAGCTTTTATCTGTTCTTGTAAAGAGATGAAACCCAAAGCGTATAACCAAATGAAACTGAAACAATGGCAGCTGACAAAGAGAGAATAGAAATTACTAGAAGAAATATGGTGCAATAACACACATATTGTGTTTATAAATTAAATGTTGACACTGTTCTCTTTGGTGGCAGCTATCCTGATGTATGTAACCTTAAGTTCATGTAGCTCAGTTCTGGTAAATTATACATTTTCTCCTTGACTGCTAAATGCTGAAGTTTTAGGAACACATACACACCAGTAACTTACATTTCCACTTCAGGCCTCAAACCCACAAGCCGTTCCCACAGGCAGAAAGAAGCACATACAGCCTGTGGGACTGGGACGAGAGCTCTCATATCGTCCCTTTGTAGACACTCTTCAGCGTCTGCCCTTACATACCCATCACTAAGCAGACTGTCAGAAGTAACAAATGTTATTTAGGTATAGAAAAAAAGTCTTCCTGAAGTATTTTTAACAAAAAATAAAAGGCAGTTTCAACATCTTCAGTCTCAATTTAAAAAAAAATATTTAAGAAAAAGCTCCTACAATACATTTCAGTGACAATTCCTTCTAATGATAATCCTATGCATTATATAAGAAAATAAATATTATACCTACTAGGCAGGAAGAGGCTAAGTATTTCAGATTTTCATCCTGGGCTTATTCCAATAGCTGCGCTGTTAGCTCTTCCCAAGATGTCCCCTTTCAAATGAACCCAGCTGGTGTTATCTTCTCTTTATATAAGCAATCTTGTAAAAGGAGCCCATCTCTGGGTTAAATCTCAACCTGCCAGTATTGTCCAGTGTGGCAGGAGAAAAAAAAAAAAGAGTTGTAGAAAAGCAGTTCTTTTCCTCTAGATGGGACTGTATTGCTGTTCTTTGATTTTTTGAAGTCTTTCTACTTTCTATGGTGGCTTTTTTTAGGTTTTGAAAGTAATTGAACAGAAACCTGTTGAAGGTTTGTAACTTGCACAACATTTTTGGTTTACAAGTTAAGGAAATTGGAGCATTTCTGCCGAGGTGAAGCCACAGCTGCCTTCTAGAATTCAGTGAAAAGGTATTTACAGGAATTAGATGCTTGTCTTGAATGGCTTATTTAAAAATGTCAACCTTTTGAGCCATGCAAGTGGACTAAAGTAATTTCAACAGATCACATATACAACCTTTGGGGTTGTTAGGGTTTTTTTTAACTATGTTTTCTAAAAGTAAACAGGCATGTAATCTGAGGTTATGCAAGATATTCCATAAGCCTGAGTATCATACTATAAGCCTGAGTATCATACTATATTACTATAGTACCCAGTGCTAACTGCATACAAGACCATGTAGCATACATTAAATATTGCAATGCAGAATGTGTAAAATTCCCCATTGCATATAAAACTGAAACAAATTTGCTCTTCACATGACCATCAGTCATGCAGTCAGCTGGTTAAGATCTCCTGGTGACCCACTACATCCTGCTTGTGTTAACTATTAGTGATAGGCCCAGAAAAAGGACTTGGTTATGCTGCTGCTATTTTACATGACTGCTTAAAAAACATGAGTTGTAAGCAGCCTTGGCACATAAATCGGCACAGGCTCAACTTTGGGCATGTGTGTATCCACCCAGATTCAGGTGGTGTTGAGCTACTTACGCTTTGATACCTGTTTGGAGTCACAAAACACAGAGGATCTCACTGATCTTGCCTGTGGGACCAGTCCTGTGGGGCTCCTCAGAGATGGTTTTGGTGTCTCCTGTGGGGAGACTCATTCTGCCTCATCTGTGGCAGGGGTTTGGTGTGGGTCTGCCTTCTCTCAAGCATGTAGGGGCTATGCAGTGGTAAAGCAGTTGTCTGGGGTTTTTGAAGGCAGGTGTGGGGTTGGAGAACACAGCGGCCTTGGCCTTAACCTGAAATGCTAGACAGTGAGTTTTCAGCTCTCCTGTGGGTGAGATTTATGGATGTACTTTCAAGAGAGCATTCACTACCAGGAGTGTCTCAAGCCAGAAGACATTAGCAAACATGGCTATGACTATACCATACACTGGTAGTAGTAAGGGGTGCTAGCTATCTCCCAGAGATGATGGCATGCAGGTCAATCTGCCATGGATTAGGGTGACTTCTGCTTCTTGCAAACTGATCAAAAGCCCTAAGGCAAGGTTGAAAAGCCTATAAATTTCTGTGTTTGGTTTCAAATAATAAGCCTGATCCTAGACCTGAAGCTTCAAAATTTGCAGTACAGAGCACACAATAGGATACTCTCACTATCCTTGTGAGCCAAGTCCTGCAAGCCATCTCATTCTGATTTAAATGAGATTAGTTAAAGGTGTACACACAGATAACATCCTTCGGCCAGAGTCTGTTATTTCAATTAAATTAAAGAATAATCCACTAAACAAGAACCAAACTCATAACTGATTTGTTGTGACTGAATTAGGGATCAACCTCAATAGAAATCCTAAAATAAGGAAGATTTAACTCTAGGTATCTCTGGTTTTGGCCTCAACCCTAAATCCTGCAGGCATGGAGGCCCAGATTTGATTTCCTAAAACCAACACTGAATATATGCTGTGTGTATACACTGAATATACACTGTATGTATGTTCACTTACTTCTGTCTTTTTGTGTGTGTGTGTATTTGGCCTGGAACCAGGACCCAGGGTCTTGTGAGACATTATGACCCACCCTGTTATCAAACATATAAATAGGTCAGAAACAAGGAGAGGCTTGCAGGAGAAAGTTTGTGACTTTGGGCATGAGAAAGGCCTTATGACCCTGTACAGACTGATTTTTCAAGCTCATGGGATTAGGTTCAGCCCTGGGGTTGGACTTGGTCTCGCAGATCTGCCCACACAGGGCTGATTTGGAGCATAAGATACATGGCTACCCTTGATTTGGCATAGTGTAGATGCCTTGCTAAAAATGATGTTAAGTGCTCAAGCTCACCATAACATTAACACAGCACTTGAAAGGCCGATCAGCTTTGTTCTGATTCTATTTAGCAAATACTGTAATTAAATTATCATTGTAATGCCACAGGTTTCAGTGGAATTACTTCAAGACAGACCTAGTCCCATAATTTGTGGAGGAAAACAAATCTCTCACTATCTTCTCACAGGAAAGTAATCTCCATGAACATGATATCCCTTCTAAAAGGGGTGAAAGGTAGAAAACAGAATGAAATCCATGAAAAAAATTTGGCAGAAGTACCAGCTGGTGTACAGTAGTTTGCATTTGCATAAGAAACAAGCACGGAATGTACCGAAGCCAACCAGTATTTGATACCTGCTCTGATCAAAGGTGAAGGCTTGGGGAAGGGTTAGGTTTCTTTCAGTAACTGCACACATAGAAAAAGGAAAGCCATTAAATTGCAAAGCAGGCCATTGAGGATTGTTGCATTTTGCCAATTCTTTCCAAACTCACTGAATAACATCAGCAATCTAAGTATCTGTAAAGATTTTGACAAAGAGCAAATGAAGGCCTTATTGTGAATTTCACCTACAAGGGCAGCTTATCTCTCCAGCTTTGTTCCTCACATTGTGATGGAAAGCTGTGCAAGTATCTACTGTCTGGTTCTTACATGACAAAACCGAGGTTCTACTGTTTGAATCTGCAAGCAATATTGTGACATCCAATTTTTATTGTTTTGGATAAAACAATAAACCTGAAGAGCCCTTTAGCTATATGGAAGGACTTCATGGGATAAGGAGGATCAATGAAGCAGCTGGCTGATTCTTGGAGGAGTGAGATCTGGTGAAGTTCACATAGAGACTGAATGTATTAATGATCCTGTTTCCAACCACTCACCAAAACCTGGTATACTCAGTTTTGTCTGACATAAGGAGTGTCTTTATCTCACAGGCATGGAGATGTCCACGCCAGGACTGGAAGCATGGTGACTGCATTTGTATTGAGCCTGATCTGAGTTAATGGGTCTTGTTGGAAATGCAGCATTACGCTGATACAGTCAAATTTGTCCTGAATCTGAAGTCTCCAGTGAGCTGTGCTGTGTAGATTCATCGCCTCAAGCCATAAATACCTTATGGATTTCAGCATCATTTTGCCTTTTATAGAATAAATACCATCCCAACAGTTAGCTACACATGGCACGTGGTTGGTCACTCACTTCAGCACATGATTGAGTCACCAGCCCTGGAGTTATTTAAAAGGCACTTAGGGACATAGTTTAGTGGCGGACTTGCCAGTGTTAGGTTTATGGTTGGACTCAATCTTCAAGGTCTTTTCTGACCTAAATGATTTAGTGATTCTATACAGTGGTGTTTCAGCCTTGTGAGCAGGTGATAGAACTGTGCATATGCATAAAAGAGCACCTGGGGTCCACAGATACACTGCACCCTAAGTCCTCAGGTGGCTGAAATTCTTAATAAGTGCACAAAACAAACCAGGAGCAGAGAAATCAGAGGAAATCGTGTTTGTGGGAGAGGGTGTCACATAAAAATCAGAGGTGAGGGTTCAGGCCACCGGAAGAGATAGTCAGTCTTCCGCTTTAAACTTGCTCATGCATCACCTGTCTGTCTGTGTAACTACATGGCACTGAATCATTTTCAGTAATCACCTGCAGTCATATGCTTGGTGAGACAGTGCTGCTGTTGGTACATGCTCTGCCTGGTGAAGAAGCACACTCTCAACTGAAGAAGCATTCTGCTTCTGATATTTCTGCTGTCCAATGCATTCACGCATTTACAATGGGAAATCTTGCTGAGCACAGAATTGTGGCTGAGATAAACAATCATATTTCATGTTCATTTGAATGCCTGATCCTGTTCTTGTTTAGCTTTACCAGTGTACTTACAGTAACATTCCTTGGAAGCTCCTCCTGCAAAGTTTTGTCTGGAGTTCATTACTACTGGAAGAAAACATCGACTTCCAGCTGAGTTTCCTTGAAGCTTGGGTGTGGGTAAGTGTTTTATTTGGCATTTTGTTTTATGGGCTGTATTGGGGCTAGCTAGTTATGCAGGATAAGGATTTGGGGCTTTATTTAATAAAGGCATGAGACACGTAAAACAGGTCATACAAGACTGGAACTGATGACTCTACACAGGTCAGGTGAGACCATAGTCTGCCGCCGTTTGGAGATGCTTAAACTTGCCAGGCACTTGATTCATTTGCCTAGACGAGGTATGTATTACAGTAATGGGTTCTGTAAGGTGGCCAAGATATTCGCATCTGAGACACAGGACCTCTAGGAGGCTCTAGGAGACTTGGACTGGGATCTGGTGGCCAGATAGGATATTCAAGGGCATCTTAATTGGCACTAGATGTCTGTGTGTGGGCATCTGAATAGAGATCAGCCAGGCACACTGCTCTGTTTGCCTTGACATTCATTTTCTGTTTGCCTTGGAAGTCTAAGCACCCCTGAATGCTCTGCAGCACACATGCCTGTGCCTGCTCCAGTTGGCAGAGCACCCTCAAATTATTCACTGAGTACCCAAGGCTAGCTTCCAGATAGAAGTTAGAGTACTTCTGGGGAAAGATAGCTTTGAACTCAACAGGCAAGGAGAATAAAATCTGGGTCTCCCAAAGTCCTGGGCAAGGACTCTGACCACCAGGCCTGTCTGCTCCAGCTGTCCTTTGACGAGAACAAGGCTGCTGTCCCATGGGGTATGTGCCACAGCAGAACTGCATGTATTTTCTGTTGAGAATATGAAAATTAAGTGTTTTGCAGTAGGATTATGCTGCTGGAATCACCTGAATGTGGCCTAAATGGCTTCAAGGTTGCTTAAGTGCTTTTCTGGATCTCTGCCATGCTGCCCTGTATAACACCTTGTAAGCTTTTTAGTTCTTGTTATCTCAACAACAGGTCTTGATCTCTTGGCAGTGTGGGGTAGGAGGGCGCAGCGGAGGATTTTAAGAGGAAGGTGAGAAAGAAGGTAGAATGGACTCTTTGCGTCATTCATTAGCCTAATCTTCTCAGGTTGGCAGCTGGCTCTGACACAGTAACCATTGCTCTTCTTGCTCCAGCAATGCTCACTTTTCTGGCCGCTATCCCACTAGTGCTGGGAAGGTTGCAGCAAGCTGATGTTTCTCAGCTTAGGTTGCAGCATGTCACTACAACTTTGAAAGAGTGTGTAGCAGCTGCCTGATTCCTGGCCACAAATAATGCTGCTCGCCCAGCCTACATGCTTTGCTACTGAAAAGCTGACAAGGCAAAGGACTGAAGTGCAGCGAGGCTTTAAAAATACATTAAAGGCAAATTTCACCTCTGGTGTCCCTCAGTAGCAGATGCATCGAGCACTGAGGAACTGACCCTGAATGTATGTTGCTTAATTTAAAAATATGATTAAGTAAGAAAAAAACAAAACAATAAATAAAGAAAAATGCAGAGGCAAAGTGTTAAAGAAATTTCAGAAGCAGGAGGAATGTAGAATTATAATAAAGCACTTGATTTCTGCCTATCTCGGAAGTGCCTCCATCTATTCACATTCTCAATCCTAGAAACCTTTCCTCAGATTTACAACCTGTATTGCACTGAGAGCCTGGAGTACTGCTTCTTCTCTAACACCTCTACCCTTAACTGAGCTGCAGAACCTGTCTCCAACTTCCTGATTACCTGGTGGTCTGAGACAGCTGAATTATAAATCTGCTTGGTGGATCTGGATAGGGTTGCATAAATGGAGGACTGGTAAAAATCAGGTTCTAGAAGTGCTCACCATAATTCCCATCCTTTGAAGAGTTAAGATCTGCTCATTTTCTCTATGAAATAATCTTTCAGTACCTGTAGTGCTGCCCTCTCAAATCAAACACAAACCTCTGCACTTCTGCTTTAATCAGCTGCTGATTAAAATCACAGTTCTGGTTTCCCAAGCTACATAATACCACTAGCTCATTCTTAGGCCTACTTTTCCTGACACTATATCCATTATACAAGTGTTGTCCCATTTTTTAAAGTTTGTGATTTTTCAGCAGTCTGATAGCATTGTGCTTGGAGACAGTCTCTCTTGCCATGAAAAGGATCTCTTTGTTATAAAGAATTACGTGGCTTTGAGAGCTACATGCATCAAACTTAACTGTATTAATTACCTCGTGCTTGCTTGTAAAGTGATCATAATAATGCTTATCACAGTTTTAGTACTGCTATCTCTGTTGTGCAGATAGTGGAACCCAGCCACAGAAAGGCAAAGCCCAGTGTAAGGTTCTTGAGATGGCCACGCTGCTCTTATCTCCCCTGTGTCACTGTAACAGAAAGTAGCTTGGAGGAAAACCTGTCTGAGGAAAACCTTTCCAAGGAAACTTTGGATGGGTTTGTTCTTTGAGTAAGAAAAGCTTTCTGGGATACTGCAGTACTATTGCCTGGACTGTCACCCATGTCTTCCAGACAAGAGGCCTCCCATTTTACCACACAAAATAGCAAACTGCCCTTCTTGTCAGTTTACCGCTCACACTGGCCTTATGGTTTACTAATGATTTGATGACTCACTATCCCTCACCAGTTCCTTTTCTCACTGGATTTTCCTTTTCTTTTGCCATGAACAGAGTTTTTCTTCCCACTTTTTTAAGGCATAGACTTCAATTCATCCAACCTACAAAAAGGTTACTTTTTAAGACTTCCCATAGATAACAGGCGAAATTTCAGATCACTTAAAAGGATATAGTGTTCTTCAAACTGCACCAACATGCTAATGATGATATACGTTGAGATGATTCCTGGAAGCCATGCTAAGGCACATGAAAAACAGCAAGGTGCTTGGTGACAGCCAGCATGGCTTCACTAAGGGGAAATCCTGCCTGA
>JAOEHY010041531.1:0-14473 GCA_025447955.1 Psilopsiagon aurifrons
ATTTTTTCCAGTGGCCCTCTTAAGTTTCCTGTTCTCATAGAGACCTAGAAACCAATAAACAGATCTTAACCTTCCAAGAAGTTGCAAAATTCATAACATAAGTAGAATATATTACCTAAATAATTGATGTATGTTTTGTTACCCATTATAACCTTAAGTATCAAGTGACTTCAGGTGAGGGCCATAACCATAGTACCATGTTCCACTAGAAGCAAGACTATTCTTAGTTTGGGGACTGGACTTAAAAGCTGATTTTGACAGCAGTAACTTCTTTGCACAATTTAAGCCCTCAACTCTCCACTCCAAGAGAAATACAGTAATAGGAAATGCTCATTTTTGGGGGAGACTTCAGTAACATGTTTTGGAAAAGCTTATTGCTTTGTCTTTTTAAAATGCTCCAGTGTTTTCCTGTGGGCATTGAAAACCAACCTTTAAAGTGTAAGGATTACTGAACATACCAAAGCTGATAATGAGGAAAAGTTTACATGTAAGAATGGTACAGGATATCTCATTTCCATATGTAACATATTCAGTTATTCTCAGATAAGTGCGTATGGCAAGAAAAGATCACGTTGTTTCATATTATACACTAATAAAATAAATAGTAAATGTGACAAAAAGGTGGTAGTAGAATACATCCTGACAGTTTTAATCCGTAGACTGATGAGGAGATCTAGCAAGAGCTGACAAAAATCTCACTAGCTAAATACACATTTCATTACATATCAAGATCTTGAATGTGATCATTCTATTTAGATATATTTCATTTGACTTCCTTTTCAACAGTAAACATGCAACAGTGATGAATATCTACACAGCTGTCATTTCACTGAAGCTTAAACAAAACAGTCTAAAGGTCAGTTGTAATATTTCAAAAACCTACTGAGGTTAATAAAACCTATATGCTTCTAGATGTCATTCTGTTAAAACAGAAGCACCAAAAATGTTAGACTGGCAGAACTTTCTTCCTAAATTTGAGATTAAAACCCCCATAACACATATATTCTGGCATAAGCATCACTGTGAGCAAGCATGTACTTGTACTGTTTTGAATCTTACCTAGAAATCTCTGCTTGGGAATTCTTCTCTCCATCAACTGTAAATGGTGATGCTCCAGTTAATAACTCATACATAAGAACACCAACGCTCCACCAATCAACAGCCTACAGAACAACAATAATTGTATATATTATGATACAATGAAGTAAAATTGTTAACAGAAGAAGGAAGAAGACAATGCACCACGAAAGCAACTAGCAATGGAAGAGCCCACCTATCAATACAAAGGCAATCCCCGATACAATAAAGCATAATCAACTGCAGTCCTGATTGGAGGTATTTCCTAAATTAATTTTGTTTTGCAATCTCTCCACTTAGCTTCTTTAATTAATTTCTCAAGCTGAACTCTTACCACTCACTACTAAAGTTACCCAGACACACCCCCCCTGCCACCATAATTCATTTTTATTTGTGAAGAGATAAGAACTCTAAAAAGTACACAAATTAATACAACAACCTAAGCCTTGCTAAGAAATAGTAGAACCTGAGCTTTTAGGACCTTGAGAATAAAACTAAGGAACTTTCAAAACACGCAGTTTAAGAGTATAGATCACAGTTAATCAGGGCACCCAAAAATGCAACAAATTATATCTTATATTCTCTGGTAACAGATGTGATCTTTGGCTTCACATGTGCTAGCAATATTATTTGTGTCTCTGATATGTCATAACTTACAAAATGTTTCTCTCCTAGAAGAAAAGATATTGCTATGAATAATAAAGGAAGCAGTTTAGTCATTTCAATAAAATTAATTTAACGACAGGTGTTTCAACTTCTCCATTTACTTACAAGAAATCTGCAACTCAATGAAACTGAAGTTTTGATTTACTCATGTTGACAACATTAACTCATACAGGAAGAAAGTTACTGAAATTATGACATTTCAGGTTTTTTGCTTCAAGATACACAAAATCAGATGCTTCGTATATATTCAGCTAAGAGTGTCCAGAAGAACTAGCTAAAGAAGTCTCTGTACTGTCAGTAATTATTTTTGCAAAAACACAACAATCAGAGAAAATAAAGAAAAAAAAATTCTTGGCATGTGTTTTTCAAATAGAAAAGGAGTATCTGCAGTTGCTAGGTATCCAGTACGCAAAAAATCCACTACAAACCTTCTAACTCTGCATCACATCACATTGCTAATGATGAGGCAAAGAGTGTGTGCGGTAAACAGCTACCATTACATACATAACTGCAAAATCACCCTTGCTTATCAGCTAACATTTGGTATCAAACTGCGAAGCTATGCTGTATAGAATACTGTATGGCTGTGCACTGCACCTAATGGAAGGCAGAACCAATTAAAATAATAGAACAGAGATTCCTTTTAAATCAGCCACAGTACTGAATTGCTAAGCACTTCAGAAGACAGAATCAGAGTTCAAGTGATGCACTGGAGAGATGCTCTGATACTTGCAAGAGTAATGTGAAAAACAGAAGGTAGGAAAGCTTCAATTCATAAGTTTGTAAAACTCTATTTTTAATAATGACTAGGCAAGCAGCAAAATGGAAAAAGATGCAGCTATTACAGTGGAATACAAAGTAGGTGTGAGACAATGACAAAGTGAAAAGACAAAGCACATTCTATTTTATGCTTAAAAGAATAATCAGGGAAGTAATCATTTTGCTGTACTTCAGACTGACAACTCATAGCTGAAACACTGCCTACTACAGTGCTCCCTACCAGAAGAAATATACAGGCAAACTCAGACCAAAAGGGAATCAGAATGCATAAAGGAAAAGAACCTTCTCACACAGAAATCTGACTTAGTCCAGTTGGTCTAGAGGAAGGAGATGGATGGTACCATTATACTTTCAAGGGCTTAAAAAATCTGTTATAAGAGGAACTGTGATCAACTATATTCCATGACCCCCACAGAAATACGAGAAAAAGTTACTACATATTCCCTAAAACTTCTCAGTATAGTGAGGAATCAAACAACTTACCTAGGAATATTGTAGAACTGGAGAGTGGGGTTTTGGTTTTTTTTCTGTTTCAAATATCACCTGTGAATAAGGGTTGCCCTGATTTTTCCCATCAATTACTGACACTTCAGTTCATAATAAAACTTGAGCTTCAAGCTAAACAGAACTATTTTTTTACATTCTGAGAACATTTATAACTTTTATAACCCAGTCCATGCATTAAAACTTGAGCCTCAAGCTAAACAGAACTACTTTTTTTACATTCTGAGAACATTTATAACATTTATAACCCTGTCCCTGATTCAAAACCCAGAAGATATCCCCAATATACAGGGATTTAAAAAAATTTTTAAAAATATATCTGAATTAGCCACAAACCAGTAATTTTTCCACCCTGAACTTAAACAGTTTTATAATTAGAAAGAACTGTCAGCTAAGTATTTTTGTCCCCTTGCACATTTGGAACAATTCTTGAATAGAACACAAATAAGTCTTGATACCTTCATAAATATGCTTTTTACTTAAGATTAAAAACTGAAAACATACTGTATTGATGTTTTTAAATATAGGTAATAATCTATGTTAGGACAAACTGAAATAAGACACATTTAAATAAGACACTATCACATTTTACGAAAACCGCTCAAGCTGAACAACAGTGTTGCCTAAAGAGTTAATTTAGACAAAACTATTGACTTGTTGCTGTTGGTTGACAAAAAGCTCAACATGAGCCAGCAGTATGCACTTGCAGCCCAGAAAGCCAACTGTATACTGGACTGCAACAAAAGGAGCATGACCAGCAGGTCAAGAGTAGTGATTCACCCTCTCTACTCTGCTTTCAAGAGACCCCATGTGCAGTACTGCAATCAGCTCTGGGACCCCCAACAGAGGGTGGCCACAAAGATGAGCAGAGGGCTGGAGCACCTCTCCTAAGTCAGTCTGAGAGGGCTGGGCTTGCTCAGCCTGGAGAAGAGAAGGCTCTGGGGAGACCTTAGAGCAGCCTTCCAATGCCTAAAGGAGGCCTACAAGAAATCTGGAGAGGACTTCTGAAAAGCACATGTAATGACAGGACAAAGGGGAATGGCTTTAAACTGACAGAAGGCAGATTCAGATTAGACATTAGAAAGATACTTTGTACTGTGAGGGTGGTGAGGCACTGGCACAGATCGCCCAGAAAAGCTGTGGCTGTCCCATATCTGTCAGTGTTCAAGGCCAGGTTTGATGGGGCTTTGAGCAACCTGGTCTAGTGGGAGGTGTCCCTGCCTATAGCAGAGAGGTTGGAACTACGTGATCTTTAAGGTCCCTTCCAACCCAAATCATTCTATGATTCCACGAACACAGATAGAACATACCTTGTCATGTCCTGTATCTCCTCCTCTTACAATATCTGGAGCCATGTATTCTATTGTTCCACAGAAGGAATATGCTCTCTCATTCTAAAGAAATAAAAAAAGAAAAAAAGGAAAAAAAAAAGAAAATTCACATAAAAAAAAAATGTATTACACAAATCATATGGGACAGATATGGCAAACAGTTCCAAGATGCTGGTAGCAATTCTTCTCCAGATAGCTCAGAACTGCTAGCTAAATCATATTCCATCATATGTAGAGATGCATCACATAATGCTACAGAGTATACACCGTCTTCCATGAAAAAATAAAACGTCATAGGTTTGTGTGGCAGTCTAAGATAAGCACACAGAAATTAATGTATTGGTATTTTACAAACTTCCCCATAAGTCTTAATTATCTATACATTTCAGAACGACACAAGATTCCCCAAGGTAATATAGACACACATTCTGAAGGGCAATATCAATACTCTACTCAACAAATGAAACCTTCCAATTAAAAAGAACATTTCATTGTAAGATACGCAATTTGACTAAATTGCTTACAAGATCCTTTGGGTTCACCATATTTAGGAATTTATTGTGACCTCCAGAAAAGTAATTTTCTTTTGCAACGGATACATATATAAAACCACAACATTCTCTCAAGAAGAGACTTGGAGAGAAGCAAGAGAAAGAAACAGAAAGACAGACAGAGTTCTAGGCTCCATTTTATTCTACACACTGAAGTTATTGCCTTGATTATGTTCAAAACTAAGCTGCTTTCACAGGCATGTATAATTGTTCCCTGTTAGTGATTTACCTTTGAGGTCAACATGAGGTCATGCTGTACCTTGCTAATGACGAAAGCACATGTGTTTGGGCCATGCAACATTGTTCCTCCCTTATCCTTCAAGCTTCTAGCATTTTGGGGAGAGATCCTGATAGGTCCTTTAAAGAAGAGTGTTCAAAAAAGCAAATATTTCAAAAGTCAGGTTTTACATTTGTAGATTCAGATTTGGAGTTTAAAACAGGTGCTACATAAGAGAATGTACTATGCTAATGAGAAGAAGCTTCTATCAATAGAAACAGTGCTCAGTGCTACCCTGAGGCATAAAAATTAAACAGTCCACCAGCATTTTATTAAAATACATATACTGTGACTGGTTTGGGGGGACAAAATTCTGAGTTCAAAATAGTTATAGGCCTCATTTTGATCAAATATTATCTTGAAATATTTTCTGAGACAAAACCATAAAATAATAAACTTTTAATGATTCCAAAAACTTTCTTTTGACACAACTATTATTTCTCTGATTATCTTTTCCTGTACCTGTTATCTAAAAGAAAAGTAGTGTGATAAAAAGCAAAAACAAAATAGAATTTCACCAATTCCTAGCTCTTGACCTTGGCATTAGCCAATCTAAAGCTATTCATATATCCCTCTGCTCGTTTTTCCTTCAGCTGTGAGGAGGGAGTGGGAAGAAGTAAAAGAAGGAAAAGAAAGGTGAGGGAAAAATATAAACCACTGTTCTTCACTTGCTGCCTCTCCAAAAAGTAAAGATTATGCAACCAAGCTAAAATTTATGAGAACAATTTATAATCCTAATATATCAAAACGGATGAAAAGTATTAGCATTAAGTTAGCTGTAAATTCAGCAAATCATCCCCAAAATTATGTCTTTTTCTGTCTCTATGTTGTATAATAAAGCTAGACTATAAGAATTACAGTGAGAAGAAACAGACTGGAGAATCATCTATGAACATATACAGCGATACAGCAGAACTCTTATCATCTCAGTTATCTCCTGCGGGTGAAAAGGCCCACTAAAAACATTTCAAAACAAGCAGAATTATTAGTAGTAACTGTTTTGAGAAACTCTATGTAATTGGTGGTTCTGATTTTCAATTACATTTACTTTTAAACTTTTTTAACTTTAACACTCATTATAGCTTTTGATAAGAAAGACATAATTTATGAAATAATATTTGCACATTTATTTCTTTCTTAAATTCATGTCTTAGGTATTTTCTGTCATTTGTAAAATTCAGTGTTTAAAACCCCCAAAATAATTTTGGAGGTTTAAAAAATTTAGTGTATTACTAAAATAATTTGCTATAATTAAATTTCAACAAGAAAACCTCATACCTCAAGTCACAAACAGGCAGTTATATCTTTGTAATAAGGTTTATAAGAAGTCCAAATTCTAATGCACACAGGTAAGTACCCATACCCTTTAGAGTTTGCTTCATTTTGTAGAACTCGGAAGTGGCCTACTGCTAAAATTCAAGGCCAAACCAAGCCAAGAAGCAGCAGATGATTATCACAAATTTAGCAATTTCTTAGCAACAAATTAAGTGGTATATTGGAACTCAGCATTAAGTGGGAAAAAAAAAAAATGAAGAAAAACACCCTCTGAGCATTTTCATAATCAACACTGATTTCCCATTACGTGTTCCGGCATCATATTCCAAAAGCCTTGTTAGAACCCTATTACGACTGTTACTGGGTGATCATTAAGAAAACACTCTGATAACAACTATATAGTTTCCTATTTAACCACACCAAAAAAGCTCAGAGGACTACAGCACTTTTCAGAACAAGTGTGACTAACTCATCTCCAATAACTAAATATGTCAATATTGACGTTGTCTTTGAAAGACTGTCATTATGTTTGTTTCCAGTCAGCAGTGCTTCCATGTTTACAGATAACCTAGAGATAGCCCTCAGACTTCTAGTACACAACAGCTGGTTTGAATGTTTTTTGTTTTTTAGTTTACCCAGTTCAGCATCATTCCTGAATGTTCATGCAACATAGGTTTTGGCAGAGCTAAACAAAGTGGCTACTTCAAACCAGCTGGCTGCTGAAGAACGCAACAACTTTTCATGAAGCCCCTGATACAGAGAGAGTTTTGTTAAAGAATTCTTGATCAGTGAACAGAGACAGCTTCACCTGGACAGCCAGGCAGTTGACTTCAATAAACCATCTCTCTCTTATATTGGAAAACCAAGGTATATTCCCTTAACTGTTATTCTTTGAGATGAACAACACATTGACACTATGGATGTGCCTATATGTATTACCAGACTGTTTCTAACAAATACTATAGTACTACACACAGGACAGACCTCTAAATTTTTCTGCTCCACTGATGGCAACATAAAAAAAGACAGTGCCCTGCCCTCTTTCCAAGTTCCTTGCAGTCATTCTGACCGATTTGAGCATCCCAGCGAAATGCAACGGCTTCAACTTACTAAGCACTTTCAACACTATGTCTGCATGATCCCCGAGGCCTTTACTCCAGATCATCTATTTCAGTATTCCACTTTCCTTTTTCTTCATCAAAAAATAAAGGGCACTAGGCAGCTTTAGGACACAGAATTAGAATTCTGTAGCTGTCCAAGATGGAGAGGGGTAATATGGATTAGTATTTGCCCTGAAGACAGTCATTTCACCAAAGAAAAAAATCTTAGAAAAATGACAGTGCTCTGTGGTCAACCTGCCAAGGTCAGTGTACATGGTCTCAGTTACACCATTTCCAAAGATCAAAAAACCCAGTTCCAGAATTCAGTCAGAAGTGCTGACAGAAGGATGATGGTCTTACACACTCACGCTCTTGATGATCTGGCGGCATCGTCACTTGGCCCTGCTTTATAACCAGAGAATGCTAGGCAGGCATTTGAAACTACATGAAGCCATAGTAAGCACATGTGTAAACTTTTCTCCTTAAAGACATAGAGAACTTAAGCCTTCAGAGTTCTCTAATGAGGGTTATTCATCAAGTACAAAAGAGCATATTACCAGTGGCAGAAAAAGCAAGAGGATGAAACTCCATTTTTCCACAGAGACTATTCAAACTCACCACATATACAGATAATGCCTGGCTGAAGAGCAGTCAATACTGTAATACAAAGATGAGTCCATGAGTACACATCCTAGTCTACAGCTATGAAAATTCAGTTTAGCAACATATGCAGTGGCAGCTCAGACAGTTATTAAGCCTAATAACTGTTCAACACTTTTCAATAGGTCATAGCAGTGCATGCAGGACAAGAACTGTAACTCCAAATTAAACCACAGAAATTAAGATGAGACTGCAGGAGACCAAGGAATCACATACGCACAACATGCTCTTACAAGGCCCATCTCGGCTGGGCCAAACTGCCTTTCGGCTGCCAGTTCTTCAGACAAAGGGCCACTCCATTATGTGACCCAAAAAAAAAAAAAAAAAAGTCTGATTCAACATCCTAGCACATCCAAAAGGGCAGGGAAGTGGAAAAAGAAATAGAGACAACATTCAGGATAGATGTTTCCCAGCATCTAGAGGGTGAAGACCTGCAATATTTCATCCCACGCACCCAAAGGCCTGCGTCTGATAAACAAACTGGGTTTTAATGCTTGGCTGAAAATAACTTCAGCCAGGAGGACAGAGTCAAAAATTGCATTATTCCTAAAGAAATGGCATCTTACAGCAGTGGATAAGGGACTATTACATGCTATTGTAACTCCTTCAGTAAGCAGAGAACATCATTAGTTCAGGGCCTCAAAAAAGTCAAGTTAACTATATCCTCTGAAATAAAGATCTGCCTGAATGGAAAGTGCATCTTGTGATTGCTATGCTTACTCATAGCATGGCAGATGGGGGACCCAAGTCAGCATGAAGGAAAGAAAGTCCAGAGAACAGCTTTTGGAGCTCCCAAGCAGCCCCAGAGTAAAAAAAAAACCAACAACAATAGCAAAATCACATTATTCACGTTGAAAGGTTCAAGACATAAGCAGGCAAGGGCTGACGCGTGGAGTACCTCCTGAGTCAATGGCGCCGTTAGTACATTTCTGCTGAGTACTAAAGAAAATAAGATTTCTGTTTAAACTTCTGCCAGTAACTTCTAGTTACATGAAAAGAAACAGATAATATATACAAACATTAAGCACAAAATACACCCAAACTGATGCCAAATTGACTGTACAAGAGAAAGACTGAGCAAAGTGGAGCATGCCATTTGACCAATAAAAACAAAAATAAAAAAAGATCAAAAAAAGTCACTAAGATTCATTTCAGAGGCCTTGGGAATAAAACAAACAGATCTCAAAGCAAAGCACCCAAACAAAAACATGAAAAAAGGACTACAGAGTGTGAATGCTGGAAAGGGTGAGTTGAGATAAGGCTAGCTAACAGAATACTAACACAGGTAAAACTATACTAAAAAAAAGAGAAAAAACAAACACACACCTGCAAAGAATAACCAAATGCTCTATCTAGAGTCTCTGGCTCAGAATACTGAGGCATATTCCAAGCACTCTGCTTCGTAAGCATGCACCAAACCTAAGGAGAGCACCTATTTGCTATACAAATACCGCTTTGGGAAAATGCCTCAGAGCTTACTATTCAACGTTTAAATATATGACCTTTGAAGAACTTCAACTTGACAAATATCATTTAAATCTTATTTTATTCACAACAGTCTTTGTGCCAGAAGATTAGCCATGTATTCACTGAAGCCATTCTTTTCAGCATTCACAATTAGGACCCACTTCTCCAGCTACATGAAAGGTCACCTTTGAAACAGAACAGACTGCTTCTGTTCTCCAGCTAGATACACAAATACTTTGCTCTTAACTGAGCTGGTCTAGTACCCTGAACATCAGATATGACACATTCTGAAACCATACTACTACTATATTCCTTTGAACCATGAAGCTTAACTCGTTAAATTAATTTTGTGACTTCAAGCAAAAACAAAGTTATTCTTTCCTAAATGTTCTTTAATAGTGTTCTCTAATAGGAATTCCTTGCTAATAGGCGCAATGGTAGGATATGGTCTAAATGTCTGGATAACAACTAGGGCACATAATTTCTGCTATAAGAACTTCAAGAAACAGAAATGACATAATATTAGGGAAAGGACACTTCTCAGCTATTGAATTTCCTTACATTTTGTATTAATATGAAATATTCTAGGAACATAGTCAAATAGCTTAAGAATTACTCCTTTAGTACATTCAATATTAAAAAAAAAAACCAACAAAAACCCAAACCCTAAGAACATTAAGTGCTGTAGGGCCAAAGAACACAAAGACAACATCTAGAGTCAGAGAATCAGAGTTGCAGTCTGTCATGGCATGTATTTAATCTGTAATCAACAAATCTGTGACTGAGTAACACCTTTGAGTAACACGATTGAACAGACAGTAACCAGGCAGCCAGATAAAACCTCACTGAAGGCATTCAGGGCTGCTCCCAGTACTGACTCTCCCAAAGTCCATTGAAAAATTCTCCAATCCAGACAAGAATTACTTACTGGTTCTTGTCACATTCTTATTACAGAGAAATAATAGAATTATTATACATATTTTGGCAGGGTTATTCCACAGATTTCAGCAATATTCTTAGGAGATTCATATTCTTGTCCATCCTTGCTAGTTGGGAAATTAAATTGTTTCATTCATTTAATCCGACATCACTATGAAGGTTTCAAAATATCATAGAATCATAGGATGGTTTGTGTTGGAAAGGACCTTAAGATCATCTAATTCCAATTCCCCTGTCTCCTCCTAAACATAAGGCTCTGTCCAACCTGGCCTTGAACACCGCCAGGGATGGAGCATTTACCTCTACTTTGGGCAACCTGTTCCAGTGCCTCACCACCCTCACAGCAGAGAACTTCTTCCCCGTATCTAACCTGAACTTCCCCTGTTTAAGTTTTAACCCATTACCCCCTTGTCCTGCTGCTACAGCTCCTGAGAGTCCCTCTCTGGCATCCTTGTAGGCCTCCTTCAGATACTGGCAGGCTGCTATGAGGTCTCCATGCAGCCTTTTCTTCTCCAGGCTGAGCAGCCCTAACTTTCTCAGCCTGTCTTCGTATGAGAAGTGCTACAGCCCCATGATCATCGTCATGTCCTTCCACTCCTGGACTTGCTCCAACAGTTCCATGTCTTTCTTATGTTGGGAACACCAGAACTACACATAGTACTCCAAGTAGGGTCTCACAAGAGCAGAGTAGAGGGGCAGGATCACCTCTCTTGACCTGCTGGTCACACTTCTTTTGATGCAGCCCAGGATATGGTTAGCCTTCTGTGCTGCAAGCGCACATTGCTGGCCCATGTTCAGTTTCTCATCCACCAACACCCCAAAATCCTTCTCCGCAGGTATGCTCTGAATGTCTTCTCTGCCCAACCTGTAGCTCTGCCTAGGATTGACCCGACCCAGATGTAAGACCTTGCACTTCACTGTTGAACTTCATGAGGTTGGCACTGGCCCACCTCTTAAGCATGTCAAATATAAAGTGGGCAGTGTGTGGCACCTTGGCCAGCCACAGCACACACCCAGCCCCGCCTTTTGCCCCAGCCCAACCGACCCTGCAAGACCCAGCTATGACCTAGCAAGATAGAGGAATGCTTAACTGTTGTTGAAGGTACTCTGAAATTGCACAGCAAGTTTAAACAACATTTTTAACCTAATAGAGAAATGGTCTTTGCGCGCAAAAGTCAAGGACAAGTCCTCCTTATAGCACGTGCTGTCAAATTCTCTATATCAACTTCCAGATCAGGCATACAGGTGAAAAATCAAATTGATGAAAATCACAGTTTAGCTAAAACTCTGCATTTCCTGGATCTTCCCTTTAAAAAAAAAAAAACTAATAATCACCTAAGGTTGTTCTTCGTATGAATGTGTACACCAAAAGTCATGTGAGCTATCAGTATTTCTCCAACTTTTTAAAATACTCGGGGCTGCAGGTAACATCCATCACTTATGTGAAAATGCCTCTCACCTACAATAAATTGGAAGCAGTCTGCATGTAATACATATCGACAAAAGCCAGTCTCCAGAAGAGTTTAATTTTCAAACCAACTTTTTGGAACTGGCAGTTACAATCAACATAAAGACCTTGCTCTGAATCCTATCTACTGAATAAACATTCTAGCACACAAAAATCTGTAATCTTGATTATTATTCATAAGTATTTACAACCCAAGTTTTCTTCTCATACTACCATGTAAATGACATGGAAATTTCTTGGGAGATGAAGATACCAAAACCAGAAGTCTTTGCACAGAAGACTCAGAACTGAGGAAGAGATCACATGGAAGAGAAATGAACAGCAGATATTAAAATTTTTTCAACACCACATTATTGTAATTGTTGCACAAGATGGTGCACTTCCAACTTGTCTTCTAGAGTAAATAAGATCAGCAGGGATGCTGTGCTTTTGGCTCTCGAGAAGTTCATCCAAGATGATTGCTGGATATTGTCACAGACTGCAAGGTTATATGGGATAAATCCAGAACAGCTTACAAAGTTCCTCAAATGACTGTTTTGTGATATGATTATCAATATACTAACTGGAAAAATTCTGTTTCTTAAGTAACGTTTCATACAAAGTCTGTAGAGTAAACCAACAGAACAACTTCTATGACTTCTCATATGCTTCTCCTCACATGGTCTTCACTTTATGTAGTGAAGTCTGCTTTCTTTTGTGCCAGCTACAAGAGCCAAACAGAAGTCCATCTGCTCAAACAAGAGACACACAACAGCTGATATTATTTTGTTCTGAAGGTTCAGTGACGTCAACTCACATAGTATTACGGAGCATTTAACATTGTATTAAAGTGTTTAATAGCTCCTGAGACTAACTTAAATTGAATGTGCAGAGTCCCAACACCTTTTTCATAAACACTTGTAACTGAAACCTGGATTGGACAGTAATGCTTCACCGAGTGATGAATATGTCATCCCAAATGAAACCTGCATGTTGCACTTCCACAGAAGGTCTCACTCAAGAAGGTAAGTCAGAAAAACAAATTCAGAACTAGAAATGGCAGCAAAAGGTAACAGTACTGTAAACATGCTAAGTAGAGAGTACTGAGTGTTACTATTCTCTTGAAGAATAACACTAATATGCTTTTTGTGAGGTTCCCGAAATCTCCAATATGAATATTTATCAGTATCAAAGTAGTAGGAATAGCTTCAGCCACAGTAGCACGGCAATGACTCTCCTATTTCATAGTTTTACCAATTTATTAGTTAATAAGGAAGAACATTTTAACAATACACATGAAACTGTCCCTAGTAATAATTTTAATTTATTCATTGCATATCTGGAAATTGACAGAAAAATAATTCAATCTCCTATTTTTATGAGATTATTGAAGAAAAAATCTAATTAGTTGAGAAATAAGCAGATTCAGACAGTAAAGGCAAGAAAGGATATATTCTACTGCACTCAGGAGTAAGATTCAGACTTAACTAAGGGTATGGGCCCACCTGAAAAGTTTCACAGGTTATCAAATATAATTTTCTTGTCCTTTCAACAGGAACATATAATCCACTTCTTCACCTCCTTAAATGCTTAAAGTGTTAGATCATTTCTAGGTATGAACATATGCCAGCATTTGTACTGTAAGAAGTCTCACTGATACTTTTCATTTGACTAAACCAGGAAAACATGCTGGAGTAAAACTACCTTCCTTATCTCTAAACAAATCTTTCAAGTCAAAAGTTGTCTTTCTTCCTTTGTTAAAGGAACTTCAAAGTCAAAATTAAGTTCCAGGTTACATTAATTACACTCTCTCTGGGCATTATCAGTACTGTAGCAAATAACGTCAACCAGAAATAAAAATACTTAGCACAATTTCTAGCAGACAAAGGACAGTATCCCTACTGTTGCTAACTCATACAGCCCTGAATGAGTGTAATTCGAGTTCTAAATGCTGTAACTTAGTCTGGCTATAGGCATAAAAAATGAAAACTTTCCTAGGATAACCCCGTCAAGGCCCCAAGCTTATCAAGACTGTACAACCGATTTCCCCAGCCCTAGGGGTTACAGCATCTGCACCCAAGATCAACACTGACACAATGCAGCTTTGTAACATCTGTGGAACCTTGTCAGGGGCCTCCTTCACCTTCAGCTGGGAGCTGAAATTCAGGCTCCCATTCTTGATCCTTGTGTCAGCTTGTCATGGGTTTGGCAGTAGCAGTCGTTTTTCTCCTTCTTGGTAGCCGGTGTGGAGCTGTGGTTTTTTGACTTTCGGCTTGGGAACAGTGTTGATAACACCAATGTTTTGGTTACTGCTTAGTACGCTTTGGTCTGGCCAAGGACTTTCTGAGTCTCATGCTCTGCCAGGGAGGAGGGTAAGCCGGGAGGGAGCAGAGACAGGA
>JAOEHY010041533.1:2782-16664 GCA_025447955.1 Psilopsiagon aurifrons
AAGCATATTCCAAGAGAGGCAAGCACCAAAAGCAGCTGGGCAAGGATGTACAGCTCCTGTTCTTGTGCCACATCTCTCCTCTCTGCTCAGCAGCCTAAATGTTGGGTTTTTTTCTTTCTTCAGAGCAACTGGGATTGTGAGCGTGGTAAGGACATGATATGCATGCTCCTATTCCCAGTGTGGTACTAAATCAGGGCACTCTTCACCAACTACTGCAGACCTGCTGTAGAGTCTTCAAGCAAGGTTTGTAATTCAACAGAAAAGACCCAGGACAGACAGATCCTTGAATTTCCTCTGCTTCTTAATTGAGGGAAGGACAAGAGACATAGAAAACTTGCTTGCCTATAATGTCAGAAGGGATCAGCCTGCATGTTGGCTGATGAACTGTCTGAACCACACAGGACAGGCACCAAGCCAGTAAGTAGTGATGATTCTGCAGCTGGGCAGGCTGTAAAAGCATTGTGCCTTAGTCAGCTTCCGCTGCCTGCCTACCTTTAAGCAAACCCTCTCCCTAGCCCAGCAACCTCACAATGACCTGGAGTTAAAAGGCAAAACAGAAAGTTATTCTGAGAAATGTTTAAGGTAACCAGGTAATTTCATCAGAACTGCCTGGATCTGATTTGGAGGTACTGACCTCACCCTCTTTTAGGGACAGTTGAAACAGGACATTTTGATATCACCTCAAAACACAGCTATAGTCGGTATATGCTCACCAGTCCTGCAACCATGCCTCCAGCTGCAGCCTATGATGAAAGGCAGCTTGTTGGTTCAGTCCAAATGTGTACAACCAGGAAAATCACCTATCTGAATGCAAAAAGACAAAGGGATTTTAGCTTCAGATTCACAGTAAGTGCTTTTTGTCCTCAGATGTCCTTTTCATCATTTAACTTCTTTTCTTTATTACAGATATAGCCCCATGATTTAACATTTCCTTTACAGATATGTCGTAACAGCAGGACTGTGTCATGCAGGTAGGCCAAGTAAGAACACACCTTAACTAACAAACCTAAACCAAAGTGCAACAAAAAGGCAGCAGTCTTGAGGTGATGCCTGGGTTTGGTTTTCACCAAAGCATTTTCAGTTAATTAATTGGCAATCCATATCTAGAACTAGCTAGTATCATTCTTCAAGTAGGAAGGAATAAAAACATGCCTAGAAATGTCACTCTTACATGGAGCTTGTGATTCTTTAGTCCCTGAGGACTGAAAACCACACACAGGTGCCTCAGATGCACTTTGGTTGGAGACAGACTTATACAGATACACAAATCTGGGGAAATCACAAATCGGGGAAAGGAAAAGATTTAAAGAATATCGTATAAGGCATGTGCTCTAAATATGGATTGCAATGTCAAACATGTTCCTCTGAAGGAAGAGAGCTGTGAAAATGCTGTGCCTTCAAGTCTTTCCTAGCCTTCTTCCAAAGAATCTACATACTCAGTATATTCCCCAGAATAGCTGAGGATGACCAGGAACATGCGCTCATTGTCTTGGAGAGTGCTGCTGCTCTCAGTGCATCTTCCAGGAACATGTCCTGAAATCAAGAAACAATGCCTTTCCTCTGGCTTGCAATTGGTAACCCCAGCACTTATCCAATCAATCCTCTGCAAAAGGCTAGAAAGTAAGGTCAGCTCACTGCTGGGTTCAGAGAACTTTAATCTGTGAGTTATTTGTTGATTCTCTCTTACTACCAACAAGTATGTAAACCAGAAAGTTGTATTAGGCTTGCTGCATTGCTGCTGACCTTAAACTGCTGGACAACAGAGACAAGTTTCCCATTAGCAGATCTGTTTAACTTCTAGCATAACTGACTGACATCAGAAGGGCTGCAGATTAAAACAGCAATTGCAGTGCTGAGAGGGAAGGAGTATATACAGTCATTTCCCTTTGTCACAGAACAAACAGATCACTAGTAATATTGCATGAACTGAATTTGTCACCACACAGCAAACACCTCTGTACAGAATTTAACTGAAGATGTGTTCCTGGAAAGCCCACTGAGCTGTAATTGAGTAATTAAAAATGTATTGCTTGATGAATAGCGGTTGACTAATGATGGTTTAAAGATCTTGTGGTGACGGAAAATTAAGTGCTTTGTGGCAGCTGGAATCTGCCACCAATATTTTACCCATTAATAGTCCTAAAATTAAACTGCCTGGAGATAACACGAGAAAGAACTGCTTTTTAGGCAAGAGAATTGCCAGCTGCAGGCTTGTCTTTGCTGCACAGAAACAACTTTGGTGTCTGGAGAATGCAGGGAGACCACTTCACTACAGTGGGCATTAGCTAATGCTGGTAAGAAGGGATGGTTTGAGCCCTACACAAAGAGTCGAGTCACAGTTGGCAGCAGAACAGTGTGTCCTGGAAAAGGCCAGGTTCCATAGGTGAGCACATTTCTCCTCCCTTCACCCCAGGGAAGAGCACAATGCTTAAACTACAGTGAGTAGAGCAAAGTCCCCCTTCTGCACAGCTAGGAGGCTCCAAGCAAAGGGGAAAGCAGCACGTGTTATCAGCATGGTCCTGGGGCCAAGTACAATGCCAGCAAGAACTCTGTCAAAAGATCACTTATTTGTATGTAATTTACTTAGCTAGACTCAGTGGCCTGCACTTGGGCTGTCTATTGCTGCAATATGCCTTTCTAAGGTAACATGACAGAAGATACTATACAAGCATTTTTAAAATGACATTTGAATTTGGAATCTGCATAAGAAGCAGACCTTCAGTGATCACAGCTTCCATAAATCATGCACTCACAAGCTGCATATCCCTATAGAGCTCAGATACAAACTGCTATGAAATGGTCCAAGTACAGACGTCCTAAACAGAGATATTCCAACAAATGGATCAGATCGCCATTTAGATCCAGTTTTGCTCTGTGCAGATGAATCATATTTTTAAGCTACTGATTAATCTTTATCTCACCATGTTAGGCCCACAGTAATCCTTGCTGAGTGTTCTGACTTGTGCTCTGCTACTGAAATGTGTAACCTAAAAAAGCCCATAAAATAAATTGCAAAGAGGATAGTTGCAGTATTTGTCACAATGGCAGTTTTCAATGTTTTTCAATATTCAAATTCAATATCCAATTTCAACACTAGCAGCATGGTAGCTGCATTCTAGCATGGAGAGTAACAGTCCTTATTTATAAAGCCTCACACACTTTCTGCAAGAGAAATATAAATCACCCTTTAAACAGCTAACAGTAAGGATGGAGTCCATGCAGTTTGGGATATGCTATAGTTATGGGGAACCACATATATCCTCAAAAACTGACAGCTTCTGACCAAATGTTTATTACACACTGGAATATTAACCATAACAAACTAGGAAACATTCATTTACTGTTACAACCCAAATTTGCACTAAGTATATACTCATCACTTACAACACTATCCCATTTCTTTATCTCATAGTGCAAGAGACAAGTGCTGTGCAGTACATTCCTTCCTTAGCTCAGCACAGCACTTCCTTACCATCATAAGAAAACCTAAGAGTAAAACTCTAACAAAGCCAAGCTGATTTGTACTTAATTTTGCTCCATTAATGCACCTCTGCTGAGACTTTCACTGATGCAACAATTTTCTCATTTTGAAACCAAGATCAAGTAGATGCTTTCCTTACCGTGACCATTTCAGGTGGATTTTGACACAGTTGACAATGATTAAAAACAGAGGACAAACTGAGGTAACTATATGGGATCATGGGTTACCTAAGAAACTCTTACACAATCAAAATCACTTTTTTTCCCTATGATGTGTCTCTGGATCAAGAGTTGCACCCAACAATTCAAAGGGAATGAACAAGTTTTGCACCCAAGTAGTCTTTCATTAAAAAAGAAATGAGTAAATAAAAAGTTATTTAGCTTGAGAAAAGAATGTCAGTAAGAAATGAAAAAAGTAATCAAGCAAACATAACTTTTGCAAGATGAAAACTAACCACTCTTGCACAGAAGCATGCCATGCTGTTTGCACAAACCCTGTAACAACACAGAGAACTATTATATTATTCCAAGCAACCTCAGCCAGAGCCCAGCAAGGCAGACCTGAGGAGGAGTAACTGCATTAGCTGCTCTTGGACATTCTCTACTTAGGCTGATTAGATAGGCTCATTTAAAGACTGCAGCAAGATCCCTCGGAGCATAGAGCCACAGCCCACAGTTTGCTAAAGAATTACAATCTCTGCAGCATCAGGCAACCGCTCAAGCTCCGGGCCATGCAAGCTGGGGAAGAATTGAGGGGGACTTCCCCCAGCCTCCAGTAGAAACCCACATAACTGGCAGTGACTTAAATGCGTTGTCTAAAGATGGCTGGAACCAATGATCACAAGGGCTCTCTGGATCAAAAACTTACTTACTTCTTCAATATTAAGCTCTATTTTAACTCTGGGCACTGAGTGTCCATTAGGGAAGTTTCAGTGTCTGAAAAGCATATAGAAACTCTCTACTGTAAAAGTGGCTTCACTGAGAAAATACTTTTCCAAATCATTGCAATTTAATGTGAAAAATCCATTTCAGACTGAAATTCTTCCTCACCATATAGACCTATAAATCTATACCATTTGCTATAGAACTTGGAAGCCACTGACAGACTAGAAAACCAGTTGGCAGACAGTGTCCCATTAAAACTGTTTTCAGGTTTGCATGCTTGTGAGTAGGCTGCCTAAATCACCAAGGTGAATGCTCTGCATAAAAACAAGTTATTATGTGAGGGTGTAGCTGTCACAGTATAAAAGACAGTTGAGTAAGCAGACGGAACAGCAGAGAGTGAGAAACTGACAACAGTGCTAAGGAGATCACAGAAGCAGCTACTGGTATTCTACTGAAAGAGGTAAGTCACTTAAGAAAAAACCCTAAATTATATAAATGTTGCTTGCTTTGTCCACTTCTTGGGCTAAGGTGCTTAGCTGGTGTTAACAACTCCCTGTTGCCAGAGAGTTAAGACTGGTGATACTGATGATCTCTTCTCTCTCTTGTGACAGGATGCATGTTTTTGTTTTTCACAGTAAGGTCATTAAAAAATGCTAGGTGAGCTTTATGTGTGAGAAGCATCTTCTCTGGAATATCTAGTCCAATATGCCAGTCTTTAAGAACTACTCTATATTCACTTGTGCATTTGCACTTTGGGGCTGGAGATGGGAAAAAGAAAGGGGATGGAGAAGGGAAAAAGAAGAAATCTTAAGTTCTTAACTCTTATGACAATTATTTTATGCATGGAAACCTGTGAGATAATGAATCAATGTATACTGGTATGTATTTTTGAAGAGCATGTGTCCACACTGCAAGACTGGAAGCAAATAACACTGAAACCCACAAGGAAAAAAGGAGAACATCAGCAGCAGCATGGATGTTAATGTTTTCTGAATAATGGAGTAGTACTAAGGAATATAAACTACACCAGTGACTGCGCAGAACTAAGTGAAGCCTTGATACACCTCCTCAGACAAACATGACAGGTTTGAAGTTTGTTTTTATTTCTTTCCCTTTTTTATTGGTTTTGTTTTTAAAAAGATCAAGCCTGGATTGCAAAATCTGGAGGTAAAGAGAGTGCAAACGACATGAAGTCAGGCTGGGTGTTACAAAGCATTTCCTAATGTCCCTTCTTGCAAAAACTTAATCCAAAAAAGGTGATTTAAAAGCACCACTTTAGAATGAAACAGAAGAGAAGGAATGTAAAGGAAGACTCATTGTTTCCAGCACTTGGATTCTTCAGAGCCCCTGGGTACACAGCCAGCTTTGTTGGGAGGCTGAAGTCAAACACCTTTTACGTTAGCTCCTGCTCTACCTTTGAATATGAGACCTTCTCCTTACATTTGGTCAGCAAGCTGGATCTGGGTATACTACTCTAATACCAAACAATTAATGATATTACTTACACCAAAGGTATTACAACAGTACGTGGGTGTGTAAAATGAAGAATGGTATGTGACTGCATATCAGGAGGAAGTCTTGCAGTGACCTGTACTCCACACCATGGGTTGAAACATGAGTAAGCTTGGGTTCTTAGCACCCAGAAGAGAAAAACAAAGGGCATTATCATACAGTAAGTCTTTTTTGGAGTATACGCAGCATCTGGAGTAGATACTGTTCACTGGTTTGAGCAGCTTTTAGTCTTTACAAAGTGACTGAACAGATTAACATGTTCCTCTGTTACTCAATTATCTGCCAAATACTCATATAATTAATGACCCATTTCTCACTGATTATGCTGATTTGACATTTATAGAATTTGTAGCATTCATTGCATGCTCCTGCAATCAGAGGGACAGATTACATTATATGATACAGACATGGGCCCTGCTTGGGTGCCATAATTGCCTCAAGGAAAGTTTTGAGTTGGCTGTTATAGTTACAAACAGAGATATGATGTGGCAATATTTTCTAGCATTTGCCTTCCTATTGCATTCTTCTACCAGGAAGCATCTTCTTTGGATTACTACAGAGTGAGTCAAAATGCTGTGACTGCAGCCATATAGAATTCATTTAAAGCTACAGATGGCCTGCCAGAGAAGCTGAAGGCAGAGTCTTGGGGCAAACCGTACTATGGCAGTGTTCCATTTGAAAGGTTAAGAAAGGAGTAGGATGTGTGCCAAAGAAGATGCAACACTCAGGAACTCCAAGTGGTCTCAAAGACAATATAGTCTCACAGTACAGAGATTAATCTTTGTGGTGCACACATAGCTGCCTCAGACTTCAATGGTGCCTGAAGTGCCATCCCAGGATGTGTAAGACTAGGGCTGAAGACACAATTTGCTTCTGACTAGTTAAAGTATTTCTTGGGTTGGTATAATCTCTGGCAAATCATATCGCAAAACACCCAAGTTCAGCTGGAAAGTGCCAAGACATTGTGCTTCAGCATTTTGGAAAACATAATACAACTGTGTTCAGCTGAAATTGGTCTCTTGCTTTTTAAGGCTTGAAAGACTCTCAGAGCAAAAGAGAACTCAGTCAGCTCTCTGAAACTGCTGAAGAAAAAATCCCCAAAGAGCCCTTCCTAGCCAGCTCTGACAGTGGTATCTTCTAGAGAGCAATTTGTAGGAAACGCCCTGAGCCAAAATCAGCTTCTCAAAAGAGAAAATAATAGGGCTGATGGCAAAAAACCTTTGGCAGCAACCACAGAGGGCTCAAGAGCTCAGTATAGCTGAAGAGCACTACTTGCCCGCATTTGCCACTAAGTGCTTTCCCTTCTGCCATTTGTTATAATTAACAGACAAACGAGCCCCCTTCTACTTCCTAACAGAAAATACCAACTTCATAGCACAAGCAATATGCCTCAAGATGTGGCACAGGCACAAAGCAACCCACATCAAAGGCAGGTCTCACAACAAGCAGGTAAGTCACAGGAGCACTGTGTTAACACTACATTAACAAACACAGATAGTTAACACAAAGGCAGCCATCTTCAACTTCCTCCCTACCCCCAATTTTCCATCTTTCTGTCACAAAGTTTCATGAAATGTCAGTAATTATCAATAGCAGCATAGGAAAATCACGAGAATTTCAGTGTTTTTTACTGAAGAAGAAAGTATTTGAGTATCACAATCTAAGATGCATGAAATGCAATAACCTGTGAACTTAGAGGCAGAAGAAACATGTCAGAGGGGATAGAGCTCCCTGACAAAATCCTCCTGGCTCCTCACAGTAATAGTCTTCCCCTAATGCATTCCCACAGAAAAGCCTGGAAAAGAACACAGTATTTTTGTATCTACTGGAAAGCTGCAGCCAAACTGTGTCTTACCCAGCTGCTTTTGAACAATCTGGTCCAGAACAGCTAAAAAATTCTCCTGCTGAACCTGACAATTGAAGGCATTAAGAGACTTCTTGGCACCACAAACACAATCAACATAAAGAAAAGCCAGGAAAAAGTTACCTAAGGACAACTGGTCCGAAACGACTGCTGACTCAATCTGGATAGTGGAACCCGGCTGCTGGCTGCCATCTGGGTAGGAAGCATTACAAGGTACTTGAAATGCCACAACAAGCGTGAAGCTGTCTAGTACATTAACCAAGGCATTGGCAAGGTTTGCCAGAGCAAGAGCTTGTAAAAGACAGAAGTCTTCCTTGGTACTGAAGGGCACACTCAGACCATGCTGTCACCAAGTGGCAGTACATCTGAACCTCATATGCTACAGCTGCCTCTTATTTCTGTTTTTATTCTGCTGGTTCTAACTTCTTTGCCTGTCATCAGATTTTAATTAAATAATCCTAATTAATGAGATCACCTTTAACTATTCCAGTGGCACCCTGAGTTGGATTCAATACGTATTGCAGCTCAGGGCAGGTCAGATTTTACAGCTTGTCATGTATTGTTTATCACATTTCAATTGGAAAGAAACAAATAGGTATATGGGATGCGGTATAACAGTAATTAAGAAATGAAGCGAGCTTGCCTCAGTGTTACTGTTGTGCATCTCTCTCCACCTAAGCCAGAAGCTGGATCATGTGTAATATAGGTAGGGTAGAAATTCTCTTCCTGAACAGAAAAGCCTGGCAGGTGATGGAGGAGAAGGCAGGCAGTACTCGGTTTGGTTTATTTGCTTAGGGTGTTTTTGTTTGTTTTTCATGTATTTCCCTTAGTTCTTCAGTGAGAGCTGAATGAACACATACAGCCTTGTGAAGCAATGGACATGCTCCTCTTCTAAGTGTGCCACCAGACACAGGATGCATTTAATGCAGGATGGGTGGTTTAATTTGCTTTGAAACTGAGTGGAACCACAACAGCTGAAGAACTTCCAAATCCTCCATCAATCTAGGTAAACAACTTCAGACACCAGCAAAAGATCCAGGAGAAGCAGCAGATGGCACTTGATACCCTCCATGTTGCTCAGGGTACCAGCAGTGTCCTGCAGAAAGGGGCTATCAATGGCTGGTCCAAACATCTACTGGCATTTTTTCTGTCCAAATAATTTCCTTTGACCTTCAAACTTTTACACAATGAAGACCTCGCAGGCAGTCCAATACCACTGGTGACAAAGGTCATGAAACTACCAAGGCAGACTAGGCTGCTTATCTGTTTTCAGCCAGCATGAGTATGTTTTCTGTTCTCTTACATTCTGTTTTTTCTCTAACTTTTTTTCTTTTTATGTAATTTTTCTTCTTTCTGATGACATTTTCAGCACTGCATATTCTTCACTGGCTATTGGAAACAGATCCAGCACAGTTCACTGCTACAGTGCCCAAGTCTCATTGTATCTTCTTCACATTAAATACCCCATATGCTCTGAAACAGAAGATGTAACCCAAATAATCTATGTCTAAGCTTGCCCTGGATAGGCAATGAACATAGAATATGGTCATCTGTCCCAGCTAAGGCTTCAACATGAGCAGTAGGTCTTTTTCAAATCATCTGGGGCTAGAACACAGGTCTTGATGTAACTCAGCAGTATATCTTCCGGGATTGCTGCGTAAGATCCAGTAGTGATATCAGTCAAAGGGACTGGGTGATAGCAATTCAAAGCGCAAGGTCATAAAAGGCATGGAATTTGTTTTGATGCATTTCATCTTGAATTCACTGCAAGGTGAGCTGCAAGTTCAGGTCTTGTAATCCACCCCCTACACAAACCAGAATGTACTATGCCTTACATCAGCACGTTTTTCTGCCATTAAACTAACCCAAGAAAAATCCATGATCTTGCAATATATTTATTGCAGAGTCCTCTCTGGCTGTAGCAAATTAAATCTGAGAAACATGCTAGATTAAAGCACAGGAGAATCCCTACTGAACACAACGGAAATCCAAGTAAAATGTCTGTGCTGAAATACTCACTATGACAAGTCTGTTTAGTGATTTTTCAGGACTTCCCACAGGCTAAAGTATCTTTTGAAAATTATATTTAATGTATCTAAACCATAAAGCATCAAATTAATCCCTTTTGCAAATCTATTGCAGTGACTGCAGTATAAATGGCATAGATGTGCCTGTTACACACCTGTACTTCATACACTGATTAATTTGGTACACAAAGTTATTTACTCACCTTACTCCAAACCCTTATTAAACATGATGCAGGGGTTATAACTTAACTATAGAAAATATTGACTACCTGAATTAGAATATCATTACCTTTTTTTCTCGATGCATTTCCCTGAACCGCAATATACACCTACATATTATTAGTCAGGCAAATGGCTTTTTTCAAGGTCAGTATCTTCAGCTGGCACAAAATTAAAGTGGATGATTGTTTGTCTTCACAACCCTGAAAAGCCATATGTGCCATTGAAGCAACCTCAATCACAGACCCTGAATTTCTGAACCTACTTTGAGGCACCAAACCATAAGTGCCTTCGTCAGTAATAAGCGACCTCAACAAGAGAAGCTTAATTTCAATCTAAACCCACAGTTTTAAACAATGTCTCTTTTTGTGATCTTGGACTAAGATGATCTCTAAAGCCTTCTAAAATTTAACTCCAGTGGTCTTTTTCAATGGTTTCTAAATACGTCCAGTTACTTTGGAAATTAAAGACTGTGCCAGTACTCACCAGATGGCATAATTCCTTGATCTTTTAAATCTATGCATCTAATGAAATTCATGGAATTAAATCACAAAAACATCAAACACCTTCCCTCATAACAAGCCACATCCTGATCTTATACTCAGACAGATCTTTAGTTGAGAAAAAAATGACTCATTTGAGGCTTTAGCTGAAGCACAGGTAGAAAGACTTCAGAACATTGCAGGCATTCTGCATTGCTCCTGTAACAATGTACAAGCCAAAGATCTATTGTATTTTAAAGGCTTATTATTAAAGGCAAGCTCTGTGTGGCATTATCCCTAGTTTGAAAGGATAAAAAGACCCCCTCTATTATAATGTTTTGATATTAGAGATGGACCCCAAATCACAGCTCTTCAGTATATAAGAGTAAGAGCTGAACTCCAAAGCTGATCCTTTATGCTAAGCACAGGTGAGCAGATAAAGTCCAAGACATGACATAACACATAAAGGTCTGCAAAAGACAACTTATCAAACCAGCTTATTTATTGCACAACTATCAAAAGCATAGTATCTTAAAACAAAAAAAAAAAAAATTAAAAAATATCATTGGCTCTTTTGTTCAGCAAAATTACTCAGGACTGACACTGACAAATCAAAACTTCATGTCTATCTACACTACAAATAGAATTTGGTTGTTTCAACAAAAATGTAAACACCTAAACAAATTACAGTACGTGATAACACCCAGAAGCAATCCTAGTGGTCTTTAAACTTTCCTCATCTAAATATTACACGTCAGATACTGCTTACTTTGAATGCTAGCTTTTTTCTTTTTTATTAGTCTGTAGATCCAAAGTCTAAAGTCTCCAAGAGAGATTTACTCCATTCTTACTTCCAGTTTGAATGGTCAATAGTCAAAGTCTGTTCATAAATTGTCATGTCTGCTTCTCCAGGTCACATTTTATCCTGCCAGTAGAGGAGGTTAAGTACAGCAAAATGTTCAGGTAAATGCGTAGGTAGAAAGACAGAGCCCAACGGGGAAAACTACTGAGCAAATGAATTGGAAGATTCAGTTCTTAGTCAAGATTCAGGACTGGATTTGAAAGTCTGGATTTGATGCAGAAGCCATGCTCTGTATGGAAAAAACACCCAACAAAATTATGTTGAGCTTCAAACTGTCAGCAGACTGTCAACTTTGATAGGCAGTTTCCATTTTCATCAGGAGTTGAATACCATGAAATATTCATGAACTGCTGCAAGCTGAACCTGTGATCATGTGTATCCATTGTGTCTGCCCACTTCATGTTTGAGCAGCCTCCATTGTCATTAACTTTTAGAAAAGGAAAAGACCTGATAATTTAATCTGTCCACAGACTTTCCACAGAGCCTTGCGGTCAAGTCCACACAGCCAGGCAGCATGTGTGCTGGATGGTCTGAGGAGCTGATGTGCAATATATGGCATTCAGTACTTTTGAGATAGGAATGGTTCTACTTTGAGATTATACAGACAGCTTCATTAACTTTGCATTAATAATTCTTACCAGATGAAACAGAAGTTATCAATGCCAAATAATTTTTTGTGTAAGTTAAGATCAAATCTCTGGGGACAAATTCAAATCCCAAATCAGAATTTGCCACTGTAAATCCACAATATTACACATTTTTTTAATCAAAATCAGTAGAACTATCTGTCAATTGTTATTCTCAGAGTCAACAATACAAGATATAAATCAGACACTTTTAGCTCCTGCAAAGTGACTGGTGACAATTCATACTTGCTTCTATGTAACACATGCAGTTGTCTTAAAAGTCTGTTTCATCTGGTTTTAAAATCACAGATACTGGGACACACCACTTGAGCTCTGCTTGAAGAGAGGACAACGCAAGATTGTCAATGGTAACACGGAAGCAGCAAATTCAGTCAGATCCTTCAATATCATGCAACAGCTGTACCAGTCCACAAAGTAAGTGTACAGCTGCTCTTGGGCACCACAAACCAACTGCAGATATTCAGACATGTGCAGTCTCATTATTGAATCAACAGTTTCACATATATCCATCCCTTTTACACAAATCCTTTAACGTAGTAAGTATGACTTATAATATCATGGTGCCAAACTTTACTACTGTCAGGGCAATTACTTAGGCTGAGGGGTTAGTTCTTTTTATCACCCAACAGCCTATTGCATTTCAGTAGATTTCACAAGACCAAGAAAAAGAGGCTTCTTATGTGTTACCAAGAAGTGATTAAACTCCAGCTTTATGTGGTAATGACCTTTAGCTCCACTCTTTACAGCTCATACTGGTTGCACAACCTCAGCAAGAATCACTTTTAATCAGCATTCAGGGATACCCCACAGTTGTAAATGTTCAATGGCAGGTATCTAAAATATGCCTATGAATGCTGCTGTCAGTAATGGAGCTAAACGATTAACTGCTAGTGTGATATCTGAAAGTGTTAATGTGACTAGTGATGCTTTAGATAAGAACAGAAAAGGCAAACTACTGAGCTTTCTACCACCTATGAAAACTAGCAAGAGAAAATCTAGATTATCACATGCTTAAAAACCAGATGCATGCAGACACTTTTGTCAAAAATTAATACTTTGACAGCATTTTGTGCCATAACCCGTTCTGAAAGTTCAAAAATTACTAGCTTGATAAAATCCATACAGATAGCTCTGTGCCATTTGTCATCTATTTTCTTCATAATTTAGTCTTGAAGAGAAAAATTGCCATCATTTTCATTGCCTGAAAGAATTTTTTCCCAATCTTATGATTGACTCACAACCTATGTAAGTAGGTCTGCCTCGAGTTCCTCTTTTTCAGAACTGGGACATAAGTGATGCCCACAGCTGATCTAGTCTATCATGTCGTCGTTCGTGTGGTTTCATCACTGAGATCACAAACTATAGTGTCAATCGTTCAGAAACAGTAGGGAACACAGGAAATATACACAGATGAGTCTGCACTACAGAACATAAGCCCATGTGTCTTCCAGGGCTTATGAACATGTTTTCTCACACCTGCTTCAAAATAAGCTGAAAAAGGTCACCCACCTTTGCAAATCAGCAAGACTTTTGAACAAGAGCCCAGCCTACCACACTCAGAGATGACACACTCTCTGCTCAGAGTTGCTTAGGATTCCCAGGGTGGTTTTAATAGTAAACTGGCCAGTAGCCTTCATGCATCAGGAAGCAATTATATAGTTGAAAGGTGACAATCACCATAACTTAGATAAATTTGCTGTTCAAAGGATGTAAAAAGCCATGCACTTTATGTACCAGGGTGAAAGGGAGGAGAAGGAAAAGCAGTTGTAGCTTTACATATACAATTAGCTCAAGTAATTGGCTTTGTTTCCACCTCCAGTGATTCTGCTGTCCTTTCCCACACACATAGAATCATAGACTAGTTAGGTTTGGAAAGGTCCTTAAGATCATCCAGTTCCAACCCC